>CAWUFW010020128.1:0-161725 GCA_963921515.1 Calotriton arnoldi
TGTAGGGGTCTTGCTGGGGATAGTGTTTCAGGGTTTAGGGCAGTGCAGTGGTGTTTGGGCAGTGTAGGGGGCCGTGCTGGGGGTGGTGTTTCAGGGTTTAGGGCAGTGCAGTGGTGTTCGGGCAGTGTAGGGGGTCGTGAAGGGGGTGGTGTTTCAGGGTTTAGGGCAGTGCAGTGGTGTTCGGGCAGTGTAGTGGGTCGTGCTAGGGGTGGTGTTTCAGGGTTTAGGGCAGTGCAGTGGTGTTCGAACAGTGTAGGGGGTCGTGCAGGGGCTGGTGTTTCAAGGTTTAGGGCAGTGCAGTGGTGTTCGGGCAGTGTAGGGGGTCGTTCTGGGGGTAGTGTTTTAGGGTTTAGGGTAGTGCAGTGGTGCTTGTGTAGTGTAGGGGTCATGCTGGGGGTAGTGTTTTAGGGTTTAGGTAGTGCAGTGGTGTTTGTGTAGTGTAGGGGGTCATGTTTTAGGGTAGTGCAGTGGTGTTTGGGTAGTGCAGGGGGTCGTGCTGGGGGTATTGTTTTAGGATTTAGGTTAGTGCAGTGGTGTTTGGGTAGTGTAGGGGGTAGTGTTTTAGGGTTTAGGGTAGTGCAGTGGTGTTTGTGTAGTGTAGGGGGTCATGCTGGGGGTAGTGTTTTAGGGTTTAGGATAGTGCAGTGGTGCTTGTGTAGTGTAGGGAGTCATGCTGGGGTAGTGTTTTAGGGTTTAGAGTAGTGCAGTAGTGTTTTTGTAGTGTATGGGGTCATGTTTTAAGATGCAACGCTCCAATACCTGACCAGTCTGCACTACATAAAACTGCAAAAAACTAAAAATAAAAAGTGTTTTGCACACTTTTGTCATTGGGCTATATGTGGGCTACATCTGGGTAATATTTGTGCTACATTTGGGCTCTTTTTCTCTGGTGGCCATCTTGGAAGACTTCTTTGTTATGAAGTTTCCTAATTTCCTCATTTACTGCAGTCTCCTCAGTAGGAAATGCTTTCAGTTTTTACTTTGATTCCATCAAGAAGGCATTCAGATGTGTCTCACATTTGCCATAAATTCAGAATGTTAGCACTCTAGTTGCTCATTAGATCACTGTACTAAAGCTACTGCTCACCAGGGAGTTAACTGGAAGTCTGCTGCTGGTATTGAAAGTGATTGTTTCAGTCTGCATGTCAGAATTTTCTAATGAAATAGAAGAGGATTTGAGATCTCACTTAAAACATGCCCTCATTTTTCTTTCTGCAGCACTAACCATAATTTCTATTTAAAAAAGAACCCCTCATTTTGTTCCTTTTTAAATTAAATGTTTTAAGTATTAACGGTTTATTCCAATCAAGATGGCTTCCGGTGTGCCATACTTTTGTCATAAGTAAGGCTGTTAGCGCTCTAGTTGTTCTTTAGAACACTCTGGGAAGCTGCAGTAGAACACAAAGGCATCAACTGGCAGGCTGCTCCTGTTGAAATATAACAGGAAGATATTTGAGATCACACTTGAAACATGTCCTAATTTTTCTTTCTGCAGCACTACCCATAATGTTTATGACAAAATGAACCCCATCATTTTGTTCCTTTTTAAATTAAATGTTTTAAGTGTTACCAGTTTATTCCAATCAAGATGGCTTCAGGTGTGCCATACGTTTGTCATAAGTAAGGCTGTTAGCACTCTAGTTGTTCTTTAGAACACTCTGGGAAGCTGCAGTAGAACACAAAGGCATCAACTGACAGACTGCTCCTGTTGAAATATAACAGGAAGATATTTGAGATCTCACTTGAAACATGTCCTAATTTTTCTTTCTATAGCACTAACCATAATTTCTATGACAAAATGAACCCCATCATTTTGTTCCTTTTTAAATTAAATGTTTTAAGTGTTACCAGTTTATTCCAATCAAGATGGCTTCAGGTGTGCCATACTTTTGTCATAAGTAAGGCTGTTAGCACTCTAGTTGTTCTTTAGAACACTCTGGGAAGCTGCAGTAGAACACAAAGGAATCAACTGACAGTCTCTGCCCTTGTTGGATGTACATGTTTTACTGAGAATGTCAGACTTCATTCTCACATGACTGAGAAAGATAATGTGAATTTACAGAAAATATGCTCTCATTTTAGCTTCTGGAGCACCTTCCAAAACTGTATGGGACAAGCATGTGAAAATAGTTTTCTCTCAAACATGATTCATGATATCCCAGCAGAAGGTTTTTCACAGGGTAAAATCACCTTAGAACACACCACAATTCCTGAAATTAGTATGGTACCATCAACAAATGAATTCTAATGTAACTAAAGTCTGTTATCACCCTTAATAGTTCTCCTTTTGGTAACCCTCAAAATCTTTGATTCACTACAAGGCATTTCAATGGGGTACTATCATGTATATTGGACTCAAGATGGCTGCCAGCAATTCCAGGATGAAGTGCTGACAGCCAATCAGATCTCACGATGACATGTGTGGTTAGGCTCCGCCCAGATATATATGTGTTTTTACTTTTGATTTTCTCAGCAACTACTGAACGGATTTACACCATTTAACAAAAGGGTTCTTTCTGAACCAAGAACTACCTCTTTGCCAAATTTGGTGTAATTCCGTTCAGCAGTTCGGGCTGTAGCCTTGCATAAAGTTTCCTATGGGAAATTGATTTTTTGACTCTTATTTTTTTAATTTCTCCGTAACTACTGAACGGATTTACACCATTTAACAAAAGGGTTCTTTCTGAACCAAGAACTACCTCTTTGCCAAATTTGGTGTAATTCCGTTCAGCAGTTCGGGCTGTAGCTGTGTCTAAAGTTTCCTATGGGAAAATGAATGGGGAAAACACGTTTTGGGACCCCCTTTTTCTCGGCCCCCGCTTGATGAATCACCCCGAGACGTTCAGGGTAGGAGCGGACCGGAGCGGGCCATAAAGTTTGAAAATTTCGCGAAGATTCGTCAACCGGCAAGAGAGTTATTTCAAATAGAATGTCGCCGATTTCCTATGGAAAATAGGTCCTAACTATAACTATCTACTGGCGACCGCCAGTAGATAATATATATATATATATATATATATATATATATATATATATATATATATATATATTCCAAATGTAATCCTGCAATCCTGGTTGTGGACATCCATCGCAGCCAGCAGGAAACAGCCACACCAACGCAGTTTTCAGTAGCACAAGTTTATTTCTAGCAAAGAAGCAGACGCGTTTCGAACTTTCGTTCTTTGTCACATGACCCGTTTTTTACACTTTGCTTCCTTAAGTACAATGTCATCCTGACGTGTTGTTAAATGACATAGAAAAATACTTGGCATATCTAACATGTTCCTATTGTCAACAAAACTTTATCAATAATTTTATGGAGACAATGAGGTTTTTCAATCCTTATAAATGTCGGACCATATTTCTGTGTATTTAAATCATAATGCTTCAACACAATAATTTATTAAAACATGATTAGATGGAGAGGTCATCATCTTGAAGTGACCATCTCATACCTCTCTACTCATAATTAACTCCTCATTTAATGTGTATAATGGTAAAAAAATAACAATTCAAGGTCTGAACAATACTGCACTCACGGATATAGTACCCAAATCAATTCTCAGTTATTTATTACTAGATGTGACAATAAAAAGGTGTTGCCACATGGGGGTCGCCTTCTACTCTCCCAGACATAATTCCAGCATAATTTGCTTGGAGACTTCCCTTCCATCAGTAACAAAAACAGAGATATGGTTATCTAGCGTATAGACATTTTCGACCATTAATACATCGAACTTGATACATATATGCAAACGGTCCTATACATAAATTATGGAACAATACTGCATTTCAATGCCAAAAAATAACGAAAAAAGAAAATTAAGGAAGAAAAGACAAATGATTTACAGCAATGTGCTAATGACTGTTTACTCACCTGACTTTCCTAAGCATTTTCCATGCAAGAGTGGCACCGCAATGAAGAAATTGTTTTCTCTAACTTTGAATAATGTGGACTTCCAGCTGTATAACTATCACACTGGCGGTGCACTCTGGGACCAGTATTTTTCAACTAAGTCACGTGAGTCTTAAGAACTTTAAAACACGCAGCTGAATGCAATGCGCTTTATTGTCCTTCTACCTGTGAACAAGGCCGGAAAAGGCAGAAACGTTAGGTGAAAGAAGGAACCTGCAGTGTTTGGACTGTGAATAAACGCTGATTTTTTGCCAGTATTGAGCCTCTTGGTTTTTGTGGTGTTAAAGAGAGATGGGCTGCTCCGTGCCCATTGTGAAGAGGCTACCATGAAGGGTCGGGGGCTCCGGTAACAGGAGGCTTGTTTTTGATTTGATTGAGGAGCATGACCCACTCACGCGCCCCAGCCTACCAAGGAGAGGCCAATGTGGTGAATGGGCACGCGTGTTGGAATGGATTCGCGGTGAATGACCTTCACCCACGATCGTGCTGGCTGGATTTGTGTTTATTCACGTCATGCAAAGATTTACAGCAATGTGCTAATGACTGTTTACTCACCTGACTTTCCTAAGCATTTTCCATGCAAGAATGGCACCGCAATGAAGAAATTGTTTTCTCTAACTTTGAATAATGTGGACTTCCAGCTGTATAACTATCACACTGGCGGTGCACTCTGGGACCAGTATTTTTCAACTAACTCACGTGAGTCTTAATAACTTTAAAACACGCAGCTGAATGCAATGCGCTTTATTGTCCTTCTACCTGTGAACAAGGCCGGAAAAGGCAGAAACGTTAGGTGAAAGAAGGAACCTGCAGTGTTTGGACTGTGAATAAACGCTGATTTTTTGCCAGTATTGAGCCTCTTGGTATTTGGGGTGTTAAAGAGAGATGGGCTGCTCCGTGCCCATTGTGAAGAGGCTACCATGAAGGGTCGGGGGCTCCGGTAACAGGAGGCTTGTTTTTGAGATATATATATATATATATATATATATATATATATATATATATATATATATATATATTCCAAATGTAATCCTGCAATCCTGGTTGTGGACATCCATCGCAGCCAGCAGGAAACAGCCACACCAACGCAGTTTTCAGTAGCACAAATTTATTTCTAGCAAAGAAACAGACGCGTTTCGAACTTTCGTTCTTTGTCACATGACCCGTTTTTTACACTTTGCTTCCTTAAGTACAATGTCATCCTGACGTGTTGTTAAATGACATAGAAAAAATACTTGGCATATCTAACATGTTCCTATTGTCAACAAAACTTTATCAATAATTTTATGGAGACAATGAGGTTTTTCAATCCTTATAAATGTTGGACCATATTTCTGTGTATTTAAATCATAATGCTTCAACACAATAATTTATTAAAACATGATTAGATGGAGAGGTCATCATCTTGATGTGACCATCTCATACTTCTCCACTCATAATTAACTCCTCATTTAATGTGTATAATGGTAAAAAAATAACAATTCAAGGTCTGAACAATACTGCACTCACAGATATAGTACCCAAATCAATTCTCAGTTATTTATTACTAGATGTGACAATAAAAAGGTGTTGCCACATGGGGGTCGCCTTCTACTCTCCCAGACATTATTCCAGCATAATTTGCTTGGAGACTTCCCTTCCATCTGTAACAAAAACAGAGATACGGTTATCTAGCGTATAGACATTTTCGACCATTAATACATCGAACTTGATGCATATATGCAAACGGTCCTATACATAAATATTGGAACAATACTGCATTTCAATGCCAAAAAATAACGTGGCACTTTAATGGGTGAGAGAGTGGGTGTGTAGTGACTGTATGGGTGAGTGAGTGGGTGTCTGAATGGCTGTATGAGTGGGTGACTTGGTATGTAAGTGACTGTATGGGTGAGTGAGTGGCTGTTTGAGTGGGTGTTTGTTTAAATGAGTTGTGTGTGAGTGGCTGTATTGGAGAGTAAATGTCTGTGTGAATGGCTGTATGGCTAAGTGAGTGGATGTGTGAGTGCTTGTATGGATGTGTGAATGGTTTTGTAAGTGGTTGTGTGACTAAGTGCGTGAGTGCTTGTATGGGTTAGTGAGTGGCTGTGTTCAGAGTCTGTGTCAGTGACTGCGTAGGTAAATAAGTGGATGTGTGAGCAGCTGTATGGGTGAGTGTGTGTCTATGTGACCGGCTGTACGGGTGAATGATTGGTTGTATGAATGGCTATATGGGTGAGTGAATGGTTGTGTGAGTGACTGTATGAGTGAGCGGGTATGTGAGTGGGTGTATTAGTACTGGTATGGGTCTGTGAATGGGTATGTGAGTGGTTGCGTGGGTGAGAGAGTGGGCATTTGAGAGGTTGTATTGGTCTGTGAGTGGTTCTGTGGATAATGTCATCAGTGATGTCACTGATCATGTCATGGGTGATGTTGTATGTGAGGTCAGAAGCAGTGCATTGCGGGGCATGAGTTAAAGTTAGCTCAGGTAACTATAACTACTGAACTTCAATGCTTTTGTATGACTGAGATCTGGCCCTAACTATAACATCCCTATAACCTTTGTTTTTTTCAGTTAATTTGTCAGGTTTTATTTTTAATTCTATTTCCTAACTATATCGTCCCTGTAACCTTTGGTTTTTCAGCGAATTTGTAAGGTTTTTCAAATTCTATTTCCTAACTATAACATCCCTGTAAACTTTGATTTTTTAAGTAAATTTCTATTTTTTTAAACTAGTAGTCACATTTACAGAGTGGTGGAGAAAGAGGGCGGAGCCTCCGACTAGCTCTCAACAATCGCACTGTATGGGAATTACTGTAGGTAACAGGAGGAGTTCTTGGCCCCCAATGACCCTCAGCATCCAAGGGGACTTAAACCCCCAACCAGTAGTATGCCAGGAGGCGTGTCTGCAGAGTGGTGGAGAAAATGGGGTGGGGCCTCCAACCAGCTCACAGCAATCCCACTGTGTGGGACTTACTGGAGTTAACAAGAGGGGTTATTGGCCCCCAAGGACCCTCAGCATCCAAGGGGACTTCATTACTCAGCCAGCAGTGTACCAGGAGGCCCATTTGCAGAGTGGTGGAGATAGGGGAAGTGGTCACAGAAGACCTCTCAGCAGTCCCACTGTGTGGGACTTACTGGAGGTAACAAGAGGACTTTTTGGCCCTCAAAAACCCTCAGCAGCCAAGAGGACTTCATCCCCCAACCAGTAGTGCACCAGGAAGCCTCTTTGCAGAGTGGTTGAGGAAGGGGGTGGGGCCTCCAATGAGGTCTGAACATTCCCGCTGTGGGGGACTTACTTGTGGCAACAATAGAGAGATCTTGACTCCTAACGACCCTCAGCAGCCAAGGGGACTTCATCCCCCAACCAGTAGTGCAGCAGGAGTCCTCTTTGCAGAGTAGTTGAGAAAGGGGGCAGGGCCCCTGACGAGGCCTGAGCAATCCCACTGTGGGGGACTTACTTGTGGTAACAATAGGGGTTTTTGGCCCTCAACGACCCTTAGCAGCCAAGGGGACGTCATCCCTCAACCAGCAGTGCTCGAGGAGGCCCCTTTGCAGAGTGATTGAGAAAGGAGGCCGGGCTTTCGACGAGGTCTCAATGTTATTTTGGCTGCAGAGGTGGTGGTTCCCATGGTCAAGGGGGGGTCTGTGAGTCCTGGCATTATGATAAAGTTAGCCCTGGGGAGGTGGCGGTTCCTGTGGCACAAGGGGGTCCACGAGCCCCCCCCCCGATTTTAGTGGTATTTAGCCCCATGGAAGTAGTGGTCTCTGGGGCCCTGGGGTCCGTGCAGCCCCCCTAATTCAAACATAAGTCCCGGAAAGGTGGTGGTCCCTAGGGCATAAAAATGCCCAAGGAGGGGGGCCTGTGCCACCCCCTCCTTCAATGTTCATATATATGCACATGCCCCTGGGACCTGGCCCACCCTGGGGCTATTTCTAAACAAGCGCGGGAGCCGTAAATGTCGCAAATCTGTGGCAATTTAAAAATAAATGCTTTTATGCCATGGCAGAATCCTAGGGGAACCCCAAGACCAAGAATTGGGGTTTAGGGTATTCATACCCTGCCCCCTTTTCTTTTTTTCACGTTACTTTTGGCTGCCAACACTTCCTGGTTGAAGTGTTGGCAGCCAATCACAGCTCTGCATTTCCCTGCACAAGCTCGTCACTTTTCGCGATTATTTGCAAAGGACCCGTGGCCACGGATATCACTATCTTTATTTTCTTAAATTTCTCAACAATTACTGAACGGATTTACACCAATTAACTGAAAGCGTGATCTGCATAACCAAATCTTCCTTTTTGCCATATTTGGTGTAATTCCGTCCAGTGCTTCTGACTGCAGGTGTGACTAAAAGTCCTACGGGAATTAATATCAGAAACACATTTTTTTGCCCCCCCTTTTTCTCTGCATCCACTTCACAGATCACCCCGAAACTTTCCATGCAGAACAAGATTCACTGGGACACTTTTTTCAGATTAATGTGTGGGATTCGTCAAACGGTGCCAAAGATATAAGCAAGTCAAAAAACGTTTTTTCTATGGAAACATGCTCCTATCTATAACTACCTACTGACGATCGCCAGTAGATAATACAAATATATATATATATATTTGCTTTCCCCTATACCTGAAACCTGATGAAGAAAGGAGTATTGGGGCTTCCGCTAGCATTAGTGTGGTTTTTGTTGAATTCCATACATAGTGCTGTAAGGTTTTCTTGGGAGGAAAATTAAGTGATAATATATGACATTGGTATCCAATTTTGACCGGTATGGAACAGGACACAGAGGCACGAAGAAGGCTGAGGGCCAAAACAATGTTTTCTAAAACAACGAGTCAATTTCAGGATCATGAAAAAACTATGCTTCCCACGTCGCTGCACCAAAAATATCAGAAATTGGAGAAACTGATAAGAAAAGAAATATCTAAATGGTGGGAGGCCATAACATTGGAGAAATATCTGGAGGAAGGCAGAGTCCCTCGGGGACTTAGGATCCTCATTGCTCCATCGTATGAGGATCCGGATCCTGAATTGGCAGATGAATGAGCGAGCAACTTGATGGACTGCTCTAAACGGATGCTGTCAATCCTGATTAAGTTTGCCTGGAAAGATCGTTCAGTACTACTTGGCTCTATTGCAAAACTTAAGGAGGAGATCCAGAAGGAAGAGAACCCAGAGGTATATGCGACAAAACTGGAGGAGATTACAAAAAAGATTGAAAAACATGAAGAAGAAATCGTTGCCAAAAAGGAGAGGAAATTCCTAAGGGACAAAATTGATTATCAATCGGGTAGAGTGTTCACATTCAGCCGAAGATTTGATAATGTAAGTAATAAAGGGTTAAGAGATATTCCTGATGAAATAGGAGCAGCAGGTGGCAATAATAGTGATGCCAGTGAGAGTGATATCTCAGAAGAGGGGACTCCATTAGTTGTGAAACTTGCATCTGTGCCGACAAATTTTGGGGAGGAATTTCGGTTGCTGAACCAGACGAAAAATCAACAGAACTGGCAGAAGGACAGAGGTCAGGGAAGAGGACGGGCCCAAAACGGCCGCGGCAGAGGAAGAGGAAAAACCACTTGAGAAAAAGCCCCATCTACAAACAGACAAGGCGGGGCAGGTGGAGAAAAGACAACAACAACCCCCATGAGAATGGAAACAAGGGGTCAGAAGAGACGGGGAAAATAAGAGACACCAAGAATGTGGTAAATCTTTCTAACTGTCCCTTAACTGATATTGAGAACAATTTGTTGCAATTTGGTTTATCCTTCTGTCCTACAACCTCTTTTTCCTACCCGCAAGAAAGAGTTGACCTTTATCTCTTTCTAAGAAAATTAAGATTACAAAAGTGGCATAAATTAAAAGTCAAAAATGTGCCCTCAGAGAATGTTTCTAAACAATGTGTTCCCGCGATTGAATCAATCAATGAGGTGGATACTTTAATTGCTTTAAAAAGAACTTGAGTTAGATCATTGTGATGGGGCACCTATTGATGCCCAATCTTTAGGATACAAGGTGGATTTAAGTTGTCCTAATAATTTTAGATCTAAATCAACTTTCAACCCTGCACTTCCCCCATGTGGTATTGACATCTTTGAAACCTTGATGATCAATGACTTAAAAATACTGACAAAAAAGAGATTCTGGCGTCATGATAATTTAAGTAAAAAGGAAAGATTGGCTTTAAAATCTTTGCAGTCAGATCGCAGTTTAGTTATCCGCCAATCGGATAAGGGGGGTAATGTGGTGGTTTTGAATGTGGAGGATTATTTACAGGAAGGTAATCGACAATTAACAAATGAAGATTGCTATGAAATAGTGACCAAAGATGAGGTTGAGAATGCTAATCTCACATATCATGGCATGTTAAAAATGTGGCACTCTCAGGGGATCCTGGAGTGGGATGAGTACTCTTATCTGTTGAATCGTTCACCTAAAACAGCTATTTTGTATCTATTACCTAAATTGCATAAAGATCCACTGAGACCACCAGGGAGACCCATTGTGTCTTCAATGGGTTCTCTATTGGAGAATACCTCCAGATATATCGATCATTTCCTAAGACCGTATGTGGAGATGTTGCCTTCTCACCTAAAGGACAGCAAAGATTTCCTGAACAGCATCAAGGATGTGAAATGGCAGGAAGGTTTTCTTTTGATAACCTTAGATGTTTGCAGCCTATACACCTTGATCAAGCACTTGGATGTTGTCATGGCTTGCAAACACTTTTTAAAATCACGCTCCACTTCATTTTTGCAACATAACAAAATGCTACTACTTATGATCCAATTGTGTCTAGAAAAGAATTTTTTTATTTTCAATGAAACTTTTATAGACAGAAACAAGGGACTGCTATGGGCAACTGCTTTGCTCCCAGTTATGCTAACCTCTTTATGGGGTGGTGGGAGCAGCAGGTGCCCAAGGTTTATCGACAATATTACGCCCATATTAAAATCTGGCTACGTTATATTGACGACCTTTTTATTATTTGGCATGGCAGTCAGGAGGAAGCGAGGGAGTTTGTCTCTGTTTTGAATACGAATGAGGTCAATCTAAAATTTTAAAGCAACATGAGTGATACCAGCATTGAGTTTCTGGATTTAAGGATAGAAGTGGTAGATGGTCAACTAACATCTAAGCTTTTTCGCAAAAAAACTGCGGGAAATACCCTTTTACACGCAGAGAGTGGACACTCTAAGATGTTAATCCAGAGTATACCATATGGTGAGTTCCTCCGGGCTCGGAGGAACTGTAGCTCTGAGGTGGACTTTAAGAAGGAATGTGTATGCATGACTTCCAGATTCTTAGAGAGGGGTTACAACTCGTCTACTGTCAAGGCGGCTTGTGATAAGGCATCAGTTCTTGATAGGGAGGAGTTGTTGGCTCCAAAGGGTGATGTAAGTAAAGAGGATGACAGTATCATCAGATATGTAACCACTTACAATTCTGGCTCACGAGACTTGAGTAGATGTTTGCAGGAAGCATTGGAGAGTTTTAAAAACTGAGCCTACTCTGGAAGGGGTATTGAAAGACTCTCCAAATATTTCCTTTCGTAAAGCCAATTCCCTGAAAGATAGGCTATGTAGTAACGAAGTGTCAACATCTAAACCTATTAAATCAGATGTTCAGGGTTTCTTTACTTGCATGTCCTGCAAGGCATGCAAGTTTAGTTGTAATGTAAAAAAGGTCTTGTATCCAATTTCGAATTCGGAAAGAAGTATAGAAAATCATTTGACTTGCCATTCAGACTTTTGTGTTTATGTTCTTAACTGCCCATGTCATAAAAATTACGTGGGCAGCACAATGTTCCCTGCAAAAAAAGAGAATCTTAGAACATATGCGATCGATACAAAACAGAGATAAGATGTCGCCGGTGGCATGCCACTTTGATGAATTCCATAAAAGTAATCGCGATTTGCTACGCTTTTATGTTATTGATCGGGTTCCGCCAACTATGAGAGGAGGGGATAGGATTCGGAGGCTACGCCAATTAGAATCCACGTACATTCGAGAATTAGACACTAAAATCCCGGTTGGTCTTAATTTTGAAGAAGAATTGTCCTGGTTTTTAGGTGATTGAATATGCCTAGACTCGAACATTTTCTCTTCGTTTGTTCTACTGTTCCTGAGAGTCTCTCGCTGTAATATTTAATATGATTTCATGTACATATAATTTTTGATGATATCTTGAGTACTGTGTAAATAAGAATGGTTCTTCAGCCTTTTACATTCTGTATCCGATGAATTGTTTTTAAAATATGTTTTAGAAATTATAACACTGTTTGAAATGGTGGCACTTTTGCACAGTTATATGAGATTTAAGGTAACAATTGCAATTTTGATTGAGCCATGACATTTTTTGTCTTTCCATTTTAGGTGGATTGACATTATATATGCAAGTCACAACTGAAGTTTTTGGCCCTTAATGGTATTAAGTATGCATGCCCACTGGGGCAAAATTG
The DNA here is from genome assembly GCA_963921515.1 of Calotriton arnoldi. Lineage (NCBI taxonomy): Eukaryota > Metazoa > Chordata > Amphibia > Caudata > Salamandridae > Calotriton > Calotriton arnoldi. The sequence goes on from CAWUFW010020128.1 coordinate 12,360, forward strand.
CAAGTATCATCTAAAAGTATCATCTAAAATTATATCAGATAGTGTGACTCTTATTGGGGAGTGTCTGAGTTATGTTGTAAAGCCTTTCTCTTGGGACGACAACCTTATTACAATATTATTATACCATATATGTACAGTATAAGCATATGAGTGACTGTATTATGTTGCAAATGTTAGTGGTTCAGTACGTAAGCCCACTTGGGCAGAATTGGAAGTATGATTAATTTACAGTTGATAGCGTGACTCCTATTGGGGTGTGTTCGTTATTCGTTGTTAAATCTTTTTTCGGGATTACAACCTTTTTATAAAATTGCTTATTCACAATATAAGTGAAAAGGCGAATTGTATTATGAGGTAATATTAGTCATTTTGAATGACGACAAAGTTATAGTATGTATATAATACTGTTTCTTTAATTTTTTCCATTTAGAGTGTTAGGTGAGACGCAAAGAATGATTCATTAATGCATAGTATTCACGTTGATTGTATACAGTTTATATCAAAATGTCTCCCGTTCCAATGCAACTAACAGACAAACTAAAGAAACTCATAAGACTTAAAAAACTGATGATAGATAAGGGAGGTGTCCTTGAGTGTAGCGTGACCTTTGACTTGCATATTGGATATTGTTTATCTAAAAACCAACTACAAAATGGCCGATGTTTTTTGTAACTTATTCTGTTATGTTTGCACTTGGTGGTCTTCTTTTTATGTTTACATTTCACTTTTGGCACGTTGCACGTAACATATTGTATATAAAGAAGAAGTAAAAATGATGAAATTACCCGTGATCAAGGCGTTTTACGCCGAAACGCATTGGGTTTTCCGGCTTGGTACCGAGAAATAAACTACTCCCAAGCACTTTAGATTGTGATGCTTTATTCAGCGGAAGGAGTGTGCGCGCACAAGTGTGTGTGGTGAAACTGGATATATATATATATATATATATATATATCAGCTCCGAACCTCATGTCACAAGGAAGTGAAGAGACCGCACTCAATCAGGGGATGAAACTCGGTTAGTTTATTTCACCGAGAAAATAAACAGAACAGGACGCGTTTCGGCTTCGCGCCTTTCTCCACTATATATATATATATATATATATATATATACAAAGACGGCTTCTCCTCATATCCAACAAGAAACCTCCAGCACTCCGGTGCAGTTGAACAGATTTTATTGTTACTTCGGCAAAAGCATTTGCGCCAACTTGTTTCGGTGCGAGCCCGCACCATGGTCACGACAGTGAACTAACGAACAACAACATTTTTTATGTGCTTTGCACTTCACGAAATTAACATAAACATGAAAGTAGGACTTTTTCCACCACAACAAAGACGGTGGCCATTTTGAAGTGGCAAAATTACACATATTGCAACCGTAACATCTAATACAGCGCTATTTCATACAGTAACTGCCTTATAAATCATACAGCGGGCAGCACAGAAAAGACATATATCTACTATTTCCGCTGTGTATCAGGTAATAAACATATCCAGCTATTTGTTGCTCAGAATGTAACTCACCTTACATTATGTAATTTTCAATTACAACCCAAAACTGCCTTATAATCAGCAATTCAAACAATATTAAGAAAACATTTGTTTTATATTTTTTCTTTTAAGCAGTTCATAGTTATGCCCCAGTGGGCTTTTTATTACTTTTACACAATGATGAACAGTAAAACTTCAAACAACAAAATTATTTTACTCAACTGACTCCCTCGTCATGAATACTGTAGAATTTTTGGGCTGCTCTTTACTAAAGTCGAATCACTAACTGGTAGCCCCCTCATGTTTTCTCTAGTCTGGAGTCCTACCTAAAAACAAAAACAATAATGTTCACGATTAAACTTGTGCAAAACACAAAAATCAATTCAAAACAAATATAACTGTTTAAAAACACAGGTTTCTGAGTTGGCAACAAGAACTAACTACAGATGGACATAGAGCTCAAAATCCATATTCAAGCCCTGTGGCTCCTTGCTACCCATTTCCAAGATACCCCCTCCCCCGCTTGAGTAATTGACTGAGCCCCGGGGAATGGGCTATCCAGGGCTGAGATTGGCCCAGGGAGGTGGGCTGTGTCCCCCCTCCCCATTTAAAAAGGTGGAGGGCCTTGGGGGATGGCGTCCTCGGGCCAAATTGGCACAGGGAGGGTGTCTGTGTGCCCCCTTCCCATTTATAATATGACCGGGCCCCAGGCGATGGGGTACCCAGGGCCACAATCAGCCCGGGGAGGGGGGATACAAGCCCCCCCTTCCTGTTTGCCATATGGCTGGGCCCTGGGAGATGGAGTCTCGGGCCAAAATCAGCCCAGGAGGGGGGTCATGTTCCCCCTTCCCTAAAAGAATGCGCCCGGGATGGATTCCTAGGGGCTACAATTGGCCCAGGAATGGGACACATGCCACTCTCCCCCACAAAATATGTCAGGCCCCAGGGTATGGGGTCCCTGAGGATGAAATCAGCCCATGGAGGGGGACAGGCTGCCTCTCTCATTGGATTAGCTGCCTTTCAGGGCTTGGTCATAGGGCCTGGCTGCAGGCCGTCCTTGTAGACAAACCCTTCCTGTGCTTAGTCAAAGGCTATGCAAGGAATGGGGTTGGCTGATGCCAGGCCCTTTGGCCGCGTGCGGCGGCAGTTGGATTAATGTATGGTAATTAAATATCACTTTATGCAAAAAAAAACCCTAGTAATTCACTGAAAAAAAACTAAGATTACAGGGACATTATAGTTAGGAAATATCATTAAAAAACTGTAGAAATTCACTTACAAAACCAAAGGTTACAGGGATGTTATAGTTAGGAAATAGAATAAAAAAACTTAGAAATTCACTAAAAACCAAAGGTTACAGGGACGTAATAGTTAGGTTCAGATTTTACACACACGTGTGAAATTGGCAGCAGGGCCAGGCCGCAGGCCAGGCCCTGCATCCAGCTCCCTGCCACGCAAAGCCTGTGCATGGCGTGGGATTGACTGCATGTGGGCAGTTAGCCACGGACCCTGGCCGCTGCAGCCACCCCCGCTGTGCATGGTGAAAGGCCGTGCGCGGCAGCAGTTGGATTAACATATGGCAATTAAATATTACTTTACGTTAAAAAAAATCCTAGAAATTTGCTGAAAAAAACAAAGGTTACGGGGAAATTATAGTTAGGAAATAGAATTAAACAAGCATTGGTAAATGTATTAGGTTTCGCCTGTTTGATTAACAATAAGCTGTGTTTTGTTGTAAGTTGCAGCTTGCTGAGTAGTTGTACAATCTAAGTTACAGAAAGTCTGCTAAAGTGTTAAGACTTGTTTATGTACACAAAGGCAATACATTGTGCTGGTACTAGGGGTATAGTGCGAGTAAGTAATAGCAACATTTTGAAAAATGAAATGAAAGAGATAAATAATAGAATTAATTGATGTAATAGCAATATTATGTGCTTAGAGAAGTTCTGAACTGTTTGGCCTGGTGCCACTGCACCTGCTGCACCATTCAAATTTACCCCTAGTGCCTGCAAGATAACTGCATTTTTGACTTACTGTTTAGTAGTAAAATATAGCAATATTTGGTGTTTAGTGGAGTTATGACAACTTTTGGCCCCGGTCCCACTGTACCTGCTGCACCATTCAAATCATGACCCTGTTGCCTGTAAGGTAATTGCACTTGTGACTGCCTGTTTAGTAGTAAAAAAAGCAATTTTAGGTGTTTAGTGGAGTGCCTAGAGCTTTTGGTCCTGGTGTCACTGCACCTGCTGAACCATTGAAATCATGACCCTGTTGTCTGCAAGGTAAATGCACTTGTGACTGCCTGTTTAGTTTTACATCTTGGCAATAATCTGGGTTTAGTGTTGTCCCTACAGCTTTTGGCCCCAGTGTCACTGTACCTGCTGCACCATTCAAATCAAGTCCCTTTTAAATGCTTAGTGGTCAAATATAGCAATATTATGTGTTTGGAGAGGTTCTGACTATGTTTGGGTCCTGGTGTTAATGAACCTGCTGCACCATTCAAATCATAGCCCTGTTGTCTGCAAGGTAACTGTACTTGTGGCTGCCTGTTTAGTAATAAAATATAGCATAGCTCTTGTATATTAACTTTATTTTTAACATGCAATGTTTATTACAACATTTAGAATTTGATCATAATGACCAAATGGATTAAGTTGAAAAACTCAATCCGATAATGCCTACAGAGTGCAAAGAAAGGTACTGAGGCATGAATAAGAAATGCCACAAACGTTCTAAGGCTAAAGCATCTGCTTTACACAAATAAGTAATAAGAAGCAAGCATTCCAGCATACTGTTAGAAGCGTCTGCCTTTTCTGTGGGAACATATCTTATCTTGACAGTGAATGGGGTTTAAATAGTGTGCACAGTTTAGTAGAAGTATCGTAAATGTGTGCAGCCTGGGGAAGTTAAAAAATAAAAATTCCACACAAAAGCGAATGAACACAGTAATTTGGAACTGATAAGAGCCCCATTTTATGATATATTAAATACAAGAGATTTCACAAGCACAGCGCAGGCCCGGCGCAGGCAAAACCTATAAAAACCCCTTAGGAAATAGAATTAAAAAACCCTACAAATTCACTAAAAAAACAAAAGTTACACAGTTATTATAGTTAGGTTCAGATTGGATACACATACCCATAAAACTGCTCACTCACCTACATGCCACCTATGCACCCATACACTCACCCATACACTGCTCAAGCATCTACTCACACATCCATACAGATACTGACACACCCACTCAGTCACCCATACTCTATTCACTCATCTACTCACTCATCCATTCAGTTACTCACACACCCACTCAAACACCCATACAGCTACTCACACACCCACCCACTTACCCATACATACACTCACACACATATTCATTCTCCCATACAGTGACTTACACACCCACTCTCTAACCCAAACAACCACTCACAGAGCAATACAGACACCCATACAGGCACTCACACACCCATTCACTTATCCATACATTCAATCACTGACTCATTCACTCACCCATACAAGCAGTCACACACATACTTACTTATCCATACAGATACTGACACACACATACTCCCTAACCCATGCAGCCACTGAGATACCCACTTACTCACTCATACACCACTCACATGCCCACTCACTCACCTGCTCAGCCACTGACACACCCACTCAGTAACCCATACTATATTAATTCATTCACTCACTCACCATGCAGTTACTCACACACCCACTCACACAACCATACAGCTACTCACACACCCACTCACTTACCCATACATACACTCACACACATATTCATTCTCCCATACAGTGACTTACACACCCACTCTCTAACCCAAACAACCACTCACAGAGCAATACAGACACCCATACAGGCACTCACACACCCATTCACTTATCCATACATTCAATCACTGACTCATTCACTCACCCATACAAGCAGTCACACACATACTTACTTATCCATACAGATACTGACACACACATACTCCCTAACCCATGCAGCCACTGAGATACCCACTTACTCACTCATACACCACTCACATGCCTACTCACTCACCTGCTCAGCCACTGACATACCCACTCAGTAACCCATACTATATTAATTCATTCACTCACTCACCATGCAGTTACTCACACACCCACTCACACAACCATACAGCTACTCACACACCCACTCACTTACCCATACATACACTGACATATGTATGCATTCACCCATACAGAGATCCACATACCCACTCACTAGCCCATACTACCACTCACACAGCAATGCACACACCCAAACAAGCACTTACACATCTACTCACTTATCCATACAGCCACTAACACAGCAAATCACTCACCCATACAGACACTCATGCAACCACTCACTCACCCATATAAGCAGTCACACATGCATTAACTCATCCATACAGCCACTGATATACCCAGTCATTCACCCATATGGCCACTGACATGCCCATTCACTCACACATACACCACTCATGCATTTACTCACTTACCCATACAGATACTGACACAACCACACACTCACCCATGCAACCACTCAGACAGCCTCTCACTCACTCACACACATACCAATACAGCCACTCATTTACCTACATACCACCTATGAACCAACACACTCACCCATACACTACTCACACATCCACTCATTCACCCATATAGCCCCTGACATACCCACTCACTCATCCATACTCTACTAATATATCTACTCACTCATCTATATAGTTACTCACATACACACACACTCACCCTTCCATGAGGCACTCTTACACCAACTCACTCACTCATACACACACTCACATACATATTTATTCACCCATCCATACAGCTACTCATACAGTCACTCACTCACCCACCCATACAACTACTGATTCAGCCCCTTGCCTATCCATACAATCACTCACACACCCACTTACACACCTATACAAGCACTAACACATCCTGTCACCTATTCATATAGCCACTCAGACACCCACTCAGTCACTCATACTCTACTTACTTACCCATACAGCTGCTTGTACACTCACTCACTCACCCATACAGGCACTTGCGCATCTACTCACTCATGAATTTAACTACTCACACACTCACTCATTCACCCATACAGTGACTTACAGAGGCAGTCACTCACCATACAACCACTCACACACCCACTCACACACTCAAACAGCCACATACACAGGCACCCATTCACCATACAGGTACTGATACACGTTTTCAGTCACTTATACAGGCAGTCACATACCCACTAAATCACCCTTACAGGCACTAATATACCCATTGAATAACCTATACACCACTCAGCCACTCGCCTATACACGGCTCATGCCCTCACTCACTCAACCATGTAATAATAATAATAATAATACCAGTATTTGTAAAGTGTGAACAATTACCCCAGGGTGTCAAGGTGCTGGGGGCCATCACTGACACATGCGCTCACTCACTCATATTCTACTCACATAGCCACTCACTCACTCACACAGATACTCACATAGCTACTCACTCATGTATATACAACTTATGCACCTACTCACTCATCCATACACTGCTCACATATTCACTCACTCACTCACTCATACAGCCACTGACACACTCATTCACCCACCCATACTTTTCTAATGCTCCACTCAATCACCTATGTAGTTACTCACACAGCCACTCATACACACATGCAGCCACTAAAACACACACTCACTTACTCATAGATCCACTCACACATCCAGTCAAACAGCCATACAGACACTTATACATCCACTCATACACCCATGCACCCACTCACACACATATTCGCTCACCCATACAGATACTCACATAGGCACTCACAGAGTCATACAACCGGTCACACATTCACTCACTCACCTATACAGACACTCACACACTCACTCACTCATACAGTTACTCACACACCCAGTCAATCATCTATATACTAACTCATACACCAACACACAGAACAAGACATATTCACACTGTTATAAGCATACATATAACTATTCTTTCTTAAACCAAAATTGGTTGCTCTAACAAGAACCATTATTTGTTTTTTTAGCTTTTTCAAAAAAAATTGTATTTAAAAAAATGTTTGGTTTTACTGTGTTTCATTTTACTATATTCACAACAAAATGGAAAACATACTGTGTGTCAAGCTAAAAGCAAAAAACTTGCACCAACTATTTGTTTTAAAAAAACTAACACTTGTTAGTATTGATTGTCACAGCCAGAGCAGGGGTGGACTGCTCTCCCATAGTCAACATTGACCTACATTTTAAACAAAAGTGTCCCAATGCAGCAAATTCAGGGGCGCTGGTTGGAGGAGCACTTGAAAGAGAATGACCAGATGAGGAGCCTAGTTCAGCGCCGTCTGCAGAAGATGATGGGTTTTCACTTCTTTCTCTCTCTATTAGTGATCTGGAAAGTTGGGTAGAGTGTATGGTCCACAGTTACTTCATCATACTGGTTGTGCTGCATTAATATATTTTGTGGGACCCTCTGGAGAGCACCTTATTGTACAGCCTTCAAGTCACCTTCCACGCGTTAACTTTCTTTTCTCCAGCCGGGATGGAGAAGAATTCTCACATAATGCTCTGTTTCTTGGCTCTTAATGGCTCATCTTCATGGGAGGAATTCCCATTGTTGTCTCCAGCAGGTGGTGCTGCAGATGCCATCTTCGTGAGGGCAAAATTACTACTCAAGCACTAAAAAAAGCACAGTTGTCAAATACGATAGAGAGGTGTGAAAAGACATATGTGACTCCGCAAAATGTATTAAAACGACCTTTAAAATTAATTTCCTCTATAAATATACTACTTTACTTACTCTATAAGTGAACTTCTTACCTTAAAAAAAACCTTTTAAAGTGTCTTTATATGTGTTTTACTACTGCCAAAATGACACCGGAGTCGCGACCCTCCTGCGACTTTGGAAATATGTGAAGGCACGGTTTGCAATGGATTCACACCTCCTCAAAAAGTCAAAATGATCTTTAGATTGTTTTCCCTCTAAAATGATAACACTTTAATGACTTTATTGCTAAACCACTTACCTTAAACAAAACTATTAAAGTGTCTCTATATCTATTTCAGTTCTGTCAAAACCACGCTGGAGTCGTGACTCGACCATGATGAGTTACGACGGGTCTGAGGCTCCCAAATTTTTTTAATAAAAAATATAGATAAAAAACAACACATTAGTGTACACACCTCACAACCACTCTAAAAACCTTACAAATTCACTAAAAAACAAAACGTTACAGGCATGTTATACTTAAAGAATAGCATTTTTTTTAAAACAGATGATAGTTGGCAATTATTTTTTCAAAAGCCTTAGAAATTTACAGAAAAAAATAAATGTTCCATGGACATTTTACTTAGGAAATACAATCAAAGAATACTTAAGAAATGTACTGAAAAACTATACATTACAGGGACATTGTAGTTAGGAAATATAATAAAAACAAAAAATACAAAATATTATTGAAAAACATTTAAAAAATAACTCAAAATAAGTAAGTATCTTTCTCAGCAATTCTACATTAAAAGACAATATGCAATGCGTTGCAGTGGTGAATGCATTAATGATATATTGGAGCACAATCTGTTGTGAATGTGACAAGTTCATTCTTTGTTGTCCTTACCTGGTGAGAGCAAAGTCCATAGTTCTCCCCTTAAATGAGTAAAATGTTCTAACTCACCTGAGGGTTAGTTTGTTAGGCCCCACCCTGTCCACCTTAGTAGTATGCAATGGTCTTCCCACCGTTTGTAAGGATGCTGGGTAGCTTACCAAAAGGCCCCCCAGCACTTATCCCCCTGATTTTGGTGATGTGTTGTTGATGCTGAGGAATATGAGGACATCTCAACCAAACAAAGAAGCACTTAATTCCTATTGTTAAGAGGGAGGACCCTTGTTTTGTGATGATTTGCCTCTTTGTACTCTTCTCATCTTCTCTATAAGAATATTCATCTGAACACAATTTTCTGAACAAAAATGCACAAGTAATAATTACATTGCATACCTGGTGATGTTTCATTGTGCTCCATTATGCATGTGTAGTGTAGAATACATACTGGATATGTATCCAAGGAGGTACCACTTAGTAATTTACCAGTACAAACTACTTCACTTGGGTAGATATTTTGTACAAAACTGTGGACTCTATTTTGAAAAAGGTGCAGGTGCGGTTCTGTTGTGGCTCACTCACTCACACAGCTGCTCAATACTCACACAGACAGTTGGACACTTAAACAGCCAGTTACATACTAAAGCACACTCACAGCCAGTAACAACACACTCAGACAGTGATACACCCACTCACCGAGCCATTCAGACACTGAGAGAGTCAGTCACTGACCCACTAACACACAGATTCACAGACCTACTCAGACACTCTCATACTTACTCAATGGCCCACTCAGACACTCATGCACCCCCTCACACACACACACACACACACACACACACACACACACACTGAAACCCTGCCACACCCACTGACAAAACCACTCAGATGCTCATATGCCCACTCACAGAACCATTCACTAAATAAACCAAAGTTTACAGGGGCAATATAGTTAAAAAAGAGAATAAAAACTATAGTGATTCATTAAAATAATCAAAGTTTACAAGGATGCTATGTTAGCAAATAACATTAAAAAACCATAGATATTGCCTGAAAAAAACAAAGGTTATAGGGACATTATTGTTAGGAAATATAATTTTAAAAAGTAGACATTTACTGAAAAAATCAAAGGTAACAGGGGCGTTATAGTTAGGAAATAGGATTTCAAAAACATTAGTAATTAACTGAAAAAAACAAAAGTTACAGGGAAGTTATAGTTAGGTTTAGATTTCATTCACACAAAACCAGTGAAATTCAGCAGTTATAGTTATCTGAGCTAACTATAACTAACGCCCCCACATTACATTGCTTATGACCTCACATATTACATCACTCATGTCATGGTCAGTGACATCGCTGATGACATCTCAAATGGCATCACTGATGACATCATCCACAGAACCACTCACACACCCACACACCCACTCACACACCAATGCAATCCCTCACTAACGACCACAAAAACTCACACGCCTACTCACAGATCCATACAACCACTCACACACCCATATAACTACTCACACAGCCACTCACTCACCCAAACAACTATTAACAGAGCTACTCAGTCACCCATACAACCACTCACACACCCATTCACTCATCCATACAATCATTTACATACCCATTCACTCATCCATAGAAGCTATATAAGCACTCAAACACCCACTTATACACCCATATATCCACTCACACAGACAGGTGCAAAACAACCACTCACACTGCCATTCACATCGCTATACAGCCACTCACATACCCATCCACAGAACTATACAAGTACTCACACAACCACTCACTCACTCATAGAGCCACTCACACACCCACTCATTCACTCAAACAGCCACTCACACAGCAATTCTCTCACCTGTACAGACATTAGCACACCCACTCACTCACCCATATAGCCTATCAATACAACCACTCACTCACCCATGCAAGCAATTACACACTCACTCACACAACCACTTATATACCCATTCACACATGCATACAAGCACTCCCACATACACTTGCTCACCCATATAACCATTAACACAGAGAAACACTCTCTAATATAGCCACTCACACACCAATCACTTGACAAAACAGCCACTCAGTCACTCATACAGCCACTCACACACTCAGCCATACAGCCACTCACACGCCCACTCACTCACCCATGCAGCCACTGAGATACCCATTCACTCACCAATACAGCCACTTACACACCCACTCACTCACTCACTCACTCACAGAGCTTCTCACACAACCACTTATCCACCCATACAGCCATTCAGACAACCACTTACACACAGATATATACAGTGACACACCCACTAATATAACATATGTTAAAAGTAGTATCACTCATTGGTAGTACAGATACTATACTAATTTAACTTTTGTAGTAGCTTACTATATATGTTTAACAATCAGTAACTCTTAGAAAAGACTTAAATTCAGTGGATGATGTCATCAGTGATGTCACTGGCCAGATCATGAGTAATATGTGAGGTCATAAGCAGTGCATTGCGGGCGTATAGTTAGCTCAGGTAACAATAATTGCTGAATGTCACTGATTTTCTATGTGGGAAATCTGAGACTAACTATAAAATCCCTGTAACCTTAGTTTTTCAGTGAAAACTAAGGTTACAGGGATGGCATAGTTAGGCTCAGATTTCACACATACAAAAACAGTGAAATTCAGCAGTTATTGTTACCTGAGCTAACTATAACTTACGCCCCAATGCACTGCTTATGACCTCACATATTACTCATGATATGGTCAGTGACATCACTGATGACGTCACTGATGACATCTGAAATTATATATATATATATTCACTGAAAAACAAAGGTTAAACTGTAAATATAGTTAGGTGAAAATGTCAGTGCCAAAATAACGTTTGGAACTCAAACAAACCACAGAATTTCACCAGTTATAGTTATCTGCGCTAACTATAACTTACGCCCCCACATTGCACTGCTTTTGACCTCACATATTACATCACTCATGTCATGGTTAGTGACATCACTGATGACATCTCAAATGACATCACTGATGACATCATCTATAGAACCACTCACACACCCACTCACACACCCATATAACTACTCACACAGCCACTCACTCACCCATACAACTAGTAACAGAGCTACTCACTCACCCATACAACCACTCACACACCCATTCACTCATCCATACAATCATTTACATACCCATTCACTCATCTATACAAGCCATATAAGCACTCACACACCCACTTATATACCTATATAGCCACTCACACAGACAGTTAGGTGCAATACAACCACTCACACTGCCCTTCACATCACTATACAACCACTGACATACCCATCCACCGACCTTTATAAGTACTCACACAACCACTCACTCACTCATAGAGCCAGTCACACACCCACTCATTCACTCAAACAGCCACACACACAGCCATTTACTCACCTATACAGCCATTAGCACACCCACTCACTTACCCATACAGCCTATCAACACAACCACTCACTCACCCATGCAAGCAATTAAACACTCACTCACACAACCACTTATATACCCATTCACACATCCATACAAGCACTCCCACATCCTGGATGGATAAGGAGCTCACCATGGATAACCAGGCAAGGAAGGTAGCAGGTACTTGCTTTGGGCAGTTAAGAATGCTCCGGAAAATCCTTGACCTAATTCTTTTACAGCTAAGGAAAACGGTCATACACTCCCTGGTTATGTCCCACCTGGACTATGGTAACGTGCTTCTTTTGGGTTCTCCTAAGTATGTCATCCATAAGTTACAGCTAGTCCAGAATGCAGCGGCTAGACTTCTGTGTCAGATCCCAATGAAGGAATCAGTGAAGAAGCATGGCAGACAACTACATTGGCTCCCGATTGAGGCGAGAGTTAAGTTTAAAGTACTTTGCCTCACCCATAGAGCCATAAACAACACAGGGCCCAGCAAGATCAGAAATCTGGTAGGCCTGTGCCTCCCTAAGAGAAACCTGAGGTCAGGCTCTGAGCGACTGTAAAAAACTACCAGAATAAAAAGGGCCAGATAGGGGGAAGAGCTTTTTCCCACCTTGCGCCCAAGCTATGAAACTCTCTTCCTAGGGAGATAAGATTCACAGCATCAGAATCCACCTTCGGAAAAAAACTAAAAACCTCGTTGTTCAATGAGTGCGATTAACCTCCTCTTATCTCGCTTCTCTGTGTTCATGCTTAGCGCTGGGAGGCCTTCAGGTAGCCATGTGCTCTACAAATCCTAATAACATAATATAACGTAGCATAACATACGCTTGCTCACCCATACAACCATTAACACAGAGAAACACTCTCTAATATAGCCACTCACACACCTACTCACTTGACAAAACAGCCACTCAGTCACTCATACAGCAACTCACACACTCACTCATACAGTCACTCACACAGCCACTCACTAAGCCATACAGCCACTCACACACCCACTCACTCACCCATGCATCCACTGAGACACCCATTCACTCACCAACACAGCCACTTACACACCCACTCACTCACCCACAGAGCTTCTCACACAACCACATATCCACACATACAGCCATTCTGACAACCACTTACACACAGATATATACAGTCATACACCCACTAATATAATGTATGTTAAAAATAGTATCACTCATTGGTAGTACAGCTACTATACTAATTTAACTTTTGTAGAAGCTTAGTATATATGTTTAACAATCAGTACCTCTTAGAAAAGACTTAAATTCACTGTATGATGTCATCAGTGATGCCACTGGCCAGATCATGAGTAATATGTGAGGTCATAAGCAGTGCATTGCGGGGCGTATAGTTAGCTCTGGCAACAACAATTGCTGATTTTCACTGATTTTCTACGTGGGAAATCTGAGCCTAACTATAACATCCCTGTAACCTTACTTTTTTTCAGTGAAAACTAAGGTTACAGGGATGTTATAGTTAGGCTCAGATTTCACACATACAAAAACAGTGAAATTCAGCAGTTATTGTTACCTGAGCTAACTATAACGTACGCCCCCAATGCACAGCTTATGACCTCATATATTACTCATGATAATGTCAGTGACAACACTGATGACGTCACTGATGACATCTGAAATTATATATATATATTCACTGAAAAACAAAGGTTAAACTGTAAATATAGTTAGGTGAAAATGTCAGTGCCAAAATAACGTTTGGAACTCAAAAAACCACAGAATTTCACCAGTTATAGTTATTTGAGCTAACCATAGCTTACGCCCCCACATTGCAGTACTTATGACCTCACATATTACATCACTCATGTCATGGTTAGTGACATCACTGATGACATCTCAAATGACATCACTGATGACATCATCCACAGAACCACTCACACACCAATGCAATCCATCACTAACCCCCACAAAAACTCACTCACCTACTCACAGATCCATACAACCACTTACACACCCATATAACTACTCACACAGCCACTCACTCACCCATACAACTAGTAGCAGAGCTACTCACTCACCCATACAACCACTCACACACCCATTCACTCATCCATACAATCATTTACATACCCATTCACTCATCTATACAAGCTATATAAGCACTCACACACCCACTTATACACCTATATAGCCACTCACACAGACAGTTAGGTGCAATACAACCACTCACACTGCCATTCACATTGCTATACAACCACTCACATACCCATCCACAGACCTATACAAGTATTCACACAACCATTCACTCACTCATAGAGCCACTCACACACCCACTCATTTACTGAAACAACCACTCCCACAGCCATTTACTCACCTATACAGCCATTAGCACACCCACTTACTCACCCATACAGCCTATCAACACAATCACTCACTCACCCATGCAAGCAATTAAACACTCACTCACACAACCACGTATATACCCATTCACACATCCATACAAGCACTCCCACATACACTCACTCACCCATACAACCATTAACACAGAGAAACACTCTCTAATATAGCCACTCACACACCAACTCACTTGACAAAACAGCCACTCAGTCACTCATACAGCCACTCACACACTCACTCATACAGTCACTCACGCAGCAACTCACTAAGCCATACAGCCACTCACACCCCCACTCACTCACCCATGCAGCTACTGAGACACCAATTCACTCACCAATACAGCCACTTACACACCCACTCACTCACCCACAGAGCTTCTCACACAACCACATATCCACACATACAGCCATTCAGACAACCACTTACACACAGATATATACAGTCATACACCCACTAATATAATGTATGTTAAAAGGAGTATCACTCATTGGTAGTACAGCTACTATACCAATTTAACTTTTGTAGTAGCTTAGTATATATGCTTAACAATCAGTAACTCTTAGAAAAGACTTAAATTCACTGGATGATGTCATCAGTAGTGCCACTGGCCATATCATGAGTAATATGTGAGGTCATCAGCAGTGCATTGCGGGCGTATAGTTAGCTCAGGTAACAATAATTGCTGAATTTCACAGATTTTCTATGTTGAAAATCTGAGCCTAACTATAACATCCCTGTAACCTTAGTTTGTTTCAGTTAAAACTAAGGTTACAGGGATGTTAGAATTAGGCTCAGATTTCACACATACAAAAACAGTGAAATTCAGCAGTTATTGTTACCTGAGCTAACTATAACTTACTCCCCTCCAGTGCACTGCTTATGACCTCACATATTTCTCATGATATATGTATAAGTGTCTGTATGGATGATTTGTTGGGTGCTTGACTGACTGTATGAGTGAGTGATTAAACGTGTCTTAGTGAATGTATGGGAGAGTGACTAATCTGTGTAAATGTGTGCATCAGTCTATCAGATGGTGTGTAAGTGGCTGCATCGGTTGGTGAGTAGGTGCATGAGTTTCTTTATGGGTTATTGATTAGTTGTCTGAGTACCTGTATGGGTGCCTGAGTATCTGTGTGGGTGGGTGAGGGGCTGTGTGACTCTCTGCATGGATGCATGAGTGGTTGAATTCCTGGGTTTATGGGTTCATGAGTGCATCCGTGAGGCGCTGTATGAGTGATTGAGTATGCATATGGCTGTGTCGGTGAGTGTATGGATGTCTCAGTGGTTTATGGGTGAGTAACTGCATATGTGAAAGGTAGTATATGTGAGTGTTTGGGTATGTATGTGACTGCATGTGTGAGTGAGTGAGCGTGAGAGTGGCTATATGGGTGAGTGTGTGTTTGTGTCAATGATTGTAGAAGAGAGTAAGTATGTGTTACTATCTGTATAAATAAGTGAGGTGGTGTGTCTATAACTGTATAGGTGAGTAAATGGCAGTGTGATTGACTCTTTGGGTGACTGACTAGGTGTGTGAGTAACTCTATGGGTGAGTGGAGGTGTGTCAGTGTCTGTATGGGTGTATGAATGCATATATCAGTGGCTGCATTGATGAGTGACTACGTGTATGAGTAACTATATGGGTGAGTGAGTGGATGTGTGTGTAGACCTATGAATCAGTGAGTGGGTATGTACTAAATGGTATTGGTATGTCTATGTTTTGTGTACGATAGTCTGTATTTTATAATGGGTGTATGCTAGGTTATATTAGGGTGTGAGGAGGTGCATCAGATATTACTTGGATGATGTCATCAGTGATGTCATCAATGATATCATTTGAGATGTCATCAGTGATGTCATCAGTAATGTCACTGACCATGTCATGAGTGATGTAATATGTGATGTCATCAGAAGTGCATTGCGGGAGCGCGAGTTATAGTTAGCTCAGCTAACTATAACGGCCAAATTTCTCTGGTTTTGTATGAGTGAAATGTCAGCCTAACTATAACGTCCTTGAAACCTGTGGTGTTTTCAGTGAATTTCTAAGGTTTTTTAAATGCTAATTCCTAACTATAACGTCCCTGACACCTCTATTTTTTCAGTGAATTTCTAAGGTTTTTTAAATGCTAATTGCTAACTATAACGTCCCTGAAACCTGTGTTTTTTCTGTGAATTTCTAAGGTTTTTAAAATGCTAATTCCTAAGTATAACGTCCCTAAAACCTGTGTTTTTTTATTGAAAATCTAAGGTTTTGTAACTTGTTCTGAAATTTTTACAGTGGAAAAGTAATGGCACTATATGTTCAACAATTTCTGAATAATTACAATGTGTACAAGTTACTTTACATATTAAAGACACTTGATCTAAATTTTTAGCATTCATAATGGTAATGTAATTTTTATCCTTTCTAAAACATATTTTTAATTTTTTTTTTTTTAAACTGTGAGAATTGCGTTCCGATTGCATACCGGTCACGGTGGGTGCACAAATCCAAGCATCCTTCCGCCATATTTGTTAAGTCACGGAGGATGCGCGTACGTTGCGTGATGGGTTCGCGGTTCCCAATTTTATTTTTTTTCTTCATTTAAATACATGTTATATACTATATATTTGTTAAATCAATCGTATATGCTTTATTGAAAGAGTTATAAAAATGATATTAACATAAATAATTTAAATATTTGAATTGTTATAATAAAGTTACGGGTGCCACGATGGTCCCGTGAACCCTCACGCACGTATTTCTGGGTAAGCGATATGTTCACGAATGCAGCGCAAATTATTTAGTTTTAAAAGTATATATATATAATTTTAAAATATATATTATATCAAGAGATTTACATTTAAATTTGTAAATTTACTATATTTGTAACTGGAATAAAGATATAATATTGTTAAATATATTTTTTGGGAATCGCGTCCGGTGTGCGCTGAATACTCGACTGGTACGCAAATCCCATGTGACTTCAAAAGAAAGCATTTCATTGGTTAAGAAGCTTTCTATTCTAGTACTTGCAGAACCCCACCCAATTTTTTCATTCTTCCAGGAGCATCTTTTCAAGAAACACCTCTTGTATTTTCTGTGCCTCTTTATTTGATTTTTTTCCAAGTGAGGAAATGGCATCTCAAAATCCATCACAGGATATTCCTGCAGATGAAGAGGAGCTGGAAGAACCCATAAAGAAAAGAAAAGAGAGTATTGTGTGGGCTTTCTTCTCTATACCACCAGAAGAGAAGAAGGTAGATGCGCTCAAAGTCACCTGCACTGTGTGTAAAAAAGTTTTATCTCGTGGATCAGAAAAAAAATTATTCTTGCGGGACTTCATTCATGATGAAACATCTTCAGACCATGCACCCAAACCGTCTTGCGAGAGAACAACATCGCCGCCAAATGCAAGAGACACAACAGGATGATGAGGTCGCAGGACCTAGTACTTCTGCGGGATCCACTCCATCCGCACAAACTTCACTAATTGTTGCAGAGTTTGCAGGACTGGAACAGCACTGCATAAAGTGCAAGAAACTTCTTTGCACAGGCGAGCAATCTGTTGCAGCTGTTGTTGTTGCTGCAAAAACCATCAATGTTATTTTATTTTTTTGCAATGACTTTCTAATTGCAAAATCTTTTGAAAAGTTTTTCCAGTTCATTCCCTTGTTTTTCAATCTTTTGTTAAAAAAACACCCAAAAATTAATAAAAGAGTTTAAAAAAACACAGAAAAATATAAAAACAAAAAAGAAGAAAAAAATTGTTCTTTTTAGAACCGCCTAATTGGTTAAAAATAGACAAACTTGTATGTGTTCTATGAATGACTGCAAGGGTAATGTCTGAGTCACTGTATGAGTAAATAAATTCTGTCTGAGTGAATGAATGAGTGCAGCAGTATTGCCTGAGTCACTGAATGAGTGCATGGATAGTGTCTGAGAGAATGGATGAGTGCAACAGTATTGCCTAAGTGATTGCATGACTGCATGGGTAGTGCCTGGCTTATTGCATGAGTGCAGGGGTAGTGCATGGGTGATTGGAGCAGTGCATGGATACTGCCTGAGTGCATGGATGAGTGCATGGGTAGTGTTTGAGGGAATGGATAAGTGCAACAGTAGTGCCTGAGTGATTGCATGAGTGCATAGGTAGTGCCTGGCTGATTGCATCAGTGCAAGGGTAGTGCCTGGATAATTGGATGAATGCATAGGTAGTGCCTCAGTAATTTCATGAGTGCATGGAAAGTGCTTGAGTGATTACATAACTGCAGGGGTACTGCCTGGGTGATTGCATGAGTGCAGGAGTACTGCCTGGGTGATTGGAGCAGTGCATGGGTAGTGTCTGAGTGCATGGATGAGTGCATGGGTAGTGTTTGAGGGAATGGATAAGTGCAACAGTAGTGCCTGAGTGATTGCATGAGTGCATGGGTAGTGCCTGGGTGATTGCATGAGTACAGGAGTAGTGCCTGGGTGATTGGAGCAGTGCATGGGTAGTGCCTGAGTGCATGGCTGAGTGCATGGGTAGTGTTTGAGGGAATGGATGAGTGCAACAGTAGTGTCTGAGTGATTGCATCAGTGCATGGGTAGTGCCTGGTTGATTGTAGGAATGCATGGGTAGTCCCTGAATGCATGAAGGAGTATATGGGTAGTGCATGGGTGATTGCATGAGTTCAGGAGTACTGCCTGGGTGATTGGAGGAGTGCATGGGTAGTGCCAGAGTGAATGGATGAGTGCAACAGTAATGCCTGGGTCACTGGATGAGTGCATGAATAGTGTCTGAGAGAATGGATGAGTGCAACAGTAGTGCCTAAGTGATTGCATGAGTGCATGGGTTGTGCCTCAGTGATTTCATGAGTGCATGAAAAGTGCTTGAGGGATTACGTAACTGCAGGGGTACTGCCTGGGTGATTGCATGAGTGCAGGGGTACTGCCTGGGTGATTGGAGGAGTGCATGGGTAGTGCCTGGGTGATTGCATAACTACAGGAGCAGTGCCTGGGTGATTGGAGGAGTGCATGGGTAGTCCCAGAGTGCATGGATCAGTTTATGGGTAGTGTGTTAGTGATTGCATGAGTGCAGGGATAGTGCCTGGATGATTGGATGAGTATATAGGAAGTACCTGAGCAAACGTATTAGTGCAAGAGTAAAGCTTGGATGATTGGATGAGTGTATGGGTAGTACCTGAGTGAATGGATGAGTGCAAGAGTAATGCCTGGATAAGTGTATGAGTGCATAGATAGTATGTGAGTGAATGGTTGCGTGGTACAAGAGTACTGCCGAAGTGATTTCATAGGTGCATGGACAGTGCCTGAGTGATTACATAAATGCAGGGGTACTGTCTGGGTGATTGCATGAGTGCAGTGGCACTGCCTGGGTGATTGGAGGAGTGCATCAGTAGTACCAGAGTGCTTGGATGAGAACATGGGTAGTGTGTTGTTGATTGCATAAGTGGAGGGGTAGTGTCTGGGTTATTGTATGAGTGCATGGGTTTTGCCTCTGTGAAAGGAAAAATGCAAAGGTAATGCTTAGGTTATCCTATTAGTGCAAACGTTGTGCTACAGAGATTAGATTACAGCATGGATAGTGTTTGTGTGAAAGGATGACTACCTGGCTGATGATATCTGAAAGTTTTTAAATAGTGTAAAGAATCAACATTATTTTTATTAGAAATAAATAACATTTAAATTAACTTTAAACATTGTTTCACATTATCATGCATATTATGTTATGTGTTCTTACCTTTTTAGTAATGTAGATGCATAACTTTGTGGAACTATTTTAGAGTAGTATTGTTGTATACTGAATTAAAACTCTTTTCCAACTTCACCATTACCTACTGTAAAAAGAAGAAGAAAAACTGTTATGTAATGTAATGTATTACAGAAATTATAATATTATACTTTTAAGAACACGACATAATTTTAGAATTACATAACATTTTCAGTTTCCCTTTTTTGCTGTTCTCAGATTCTACTAAACTTCACCATACACAGTAATTTCAATGAAGTATCATCATTGAACAGCGGGGAAAAAAACAATCAACGAGAATGTAAAAAACAAACCAAATTACTGCAAAGCATTAATTCCAATATATGTAGATATGTTTACCTATCTACAGTTTCTTAATTACGTTCAGCTTCTACATTTAGTTTTTTATTACTCTCAAGTACATTTGCTAAAATGTACACTCTCATTTACATCTGGTACAATATAGACAACAAATATATAAACTATTTGCTTTTAAACACAATTTTCCAAATGCAATATCAATTAGCACAAATAATAATCCAAACACTAATTTTGAAATAGTAATTGTTTCAATGCTGTCTACTTTCTGTTCACATCTTCCCAATAGGCCAAATAATGTATTCAAAACTTTCACTTCAAAAAATTCAATACAAATTTGTTAATTCATGTTCACATCTTCCCAATAGGCCAAATAATGTATTCAAAACTTTGGCTTCAAAAATATCAAATATGAATTTGGTAATTCGCAAGGCAACCTAGATTTGAATTGCAAGTGGGCATCATTGCAATGTGTCCATCCTCTATTACACAGTATAGTGTCCAGATGTTGTAGTAGGTCCATCTTGGAAAATAATAGCCCCTGCTATAAAAGTTCTTCCTGAAATAGATATTTGACTTGCAACAAAAAAAAAAAATTTGGTTTCCAATTTTCTTCCATTTGCTCTACAACGTTGTAGCATTAAAATGAGATATTTTCCAGATCTTTCTACATGTAATGTAGACAACATCTCTGATTTACAATGTGAACATTTCATATCCTGATTGGCTGCTTTTACCAATTTGTTAAAAGGTACTGATTTGCAATCTGGTATCATCGAGTATATGAATAGTTCTGTGTCTATTTCAGTGCTGGAAGTAAATGAACACTCTTCACATTTATGATCCCATCTGTAACTTACTCCAAATAAGTTTTCAATCTGTATTCCTTCATGTTCTAATGCTCCAAGAATAAGCATTAGAAATTCTTGTGCATCTTGTTGTATATTAAGAGTAAATGCCAAAGAATCAGTACATATAGCCAAAAGATGTCGAACACCAGAAGCAGTGTGGATTTTACTTCTGCCAGTTACCAACTGTTGAAATACATGACGTAACAAAGAACAATCTTTTTTCATGATTTCCCATGATTTCACAATTAAGCTCTTCTAAGTAAAACACAAGATTCAAAATCACATTAGTAAGCAGTTGATACCTGAATATTTTCCAACTGGTATCCTACAATGTCATCAACAGTTTCCATTTTCATTTTCTTTACACCTTCATGATTCTCTTCAATTGTTTTCTTTTTTTGAGCCTCAATTGAATGTTTGGCATATTTCCATTTTGGACACACTAAGGGGCCGATTCTGATGCGGGTTGGAAAAGCTTCCCGACCGAATCCGTTGGGAAATGGTGTCCGACCCACTCGGATCGGGAAAGTCCGACCGGCGGAGTAGGATGCATCCGGATGCTTCCAGATACGATTTGGTTGAACTCCCATTGACTTCAATGGGAACATTTGTTCCTAACCGCATCAGAATTGGGCCCTCGGTCGGGAAGACACGTTCCCGATCCGATTTGGAAGGAGCAAATGCCGTTAGGAGGCCTTCCTACCCGCATCAGAATCAGGCCCTCGGTCGGGAAGCTTTTCCAACCCGCATCAGAATCGGGCCCTTTATTTTTCTCTTAATGGGATATTCACCTAAATCAGAAGTATAAAGTCTTCTTAAACGATTGTACTCTCTTACACAATTTGCATCAGCACTAACCTTTCTCTCATCAAAATCAATCAAATACAAACCAGATAATGTTCTTACTCAAGACAATGCAACCTATGCCATTCCCTCTCTGAACACTTTACTTCCAATATTTACCAAAGCACTGTCTATACTTAAACCCTGAGATTTATGAATAGTTACTGCATATGCTAAAGACAAAGGAAACTGTTTTCTGCAAACATACAAGTCTTTTACAAGCAAAAAACATACAACACAACTCCCAATCTGTCTTACCTCTTTAATCTGATCAAATTTTATCTTCAAAAATTCTATTCCATCTCTGTTCTGAAAATTTACAAAATCAACAACTTTTCCCATTGCTCCGTTTACTAAACCTTCTTCTGCATTCAAATTATGCCGTAAAATTACCCGACAGTTTATACATACATGTAAAGTCTTTTCTAAGCCTGCAGTCTTAGATACAGACTTTTCCAAAGAATCCAATTTTCACTGTAGTTTCTCTGTGAGAAGAATAGCCACTCCTTGGTGTTCAATTTTATCAATAGCTTCAATTTCCACTATTTGCTTTTTTTCCAGTTTCGAAAGTTCTTGATTAAATGTAGAACACTCTTGCAGTGTAGGCATTAGGCAAACTATAGATTTCTTTTCTTCAAGGTTATTGTACATTATTTCAGCTGCTGTATTTCCTGTTGTAAACAAGTTCCTTATTAGCCGACTTTTTAAAGCTTGTTTACCATGTTTTGTCAATACACCAATTCTTATATCTTGAAGAATATTTCCATAATGTTCATCACTTGCTTGTCGCATATTCTTAATAAGTTCTTTGTATTCAAAATGTGACCAAATGTTCACATTTCCAATACTTCCCAAAGTTTTTCTAGTATCTTCATGGACAAGTGTTTTAAAAACAGGTTGCCCTTTTACAGGAGCAAGTTGTAGTAGATCGCCGAATACACTTTCATGTTTTCCTCCAAACAAAACATCGTAATCTGTTTTTAAAATCTGTTGCATTCTCAAGTGTACAAAGGCAAGCATTAAGTTTGAGACCATGCTCACCTCATCAATGATTAGAAGTTTCACTTTCTTCAGTACTCTTGAGACTTCATAAGAAGCTTCTCCAGATAGCTTGTGATATTCCAATTTATTTTCATGTTCAACTGGTAGCATAAGTAATCGATGTAAAGTAATCCCTTTAATGTTGTGTGCTGCTAATGCAGTTGGAGCTGTTACAACACAAGATAAATGTGATTCTGTAGTTTCATGTAGATAACTGGTCAAAACTTTAATTAAGAAACTTTTTCCTGTTCCAGCTTGACCACTGATGTACATTAGAATAGGTTTAAATGATGAGCATTGGCATTCTTTTTTTCATGTTGCAAACCATGTTGTATCTGTTCTGTCACTTGTTGATATATTTCTTTTTGTTCAAAGTTTAGTTGTTCTTCTAACTTTTCAAACTGAATAATATCCTGTTGTGCTTGTTGCTTTGCAGTTTCTACTTCATTCATGGCTATTGCGGCTTCATTTTCAATACTTGGTTGTCCTAGTGGATCTTGACTTAGTGGACCCGAACTTTGACTATCTTGAGAACTGTCTCTAGCTATTTCAGCTGCAATAGTAGTTTCTTGTTCAATCTCATCATTTAACATTTGAAGATAATTTGGGAAGATTGTGCATTGAATGCTATCTTTACATGCAATAGAAGAATCTTTATAGCAGTCGAAATCTCCAAGTAATTCCGCTTCACTACGCCAAGGCTTGAACAGTTGCAGAAGTGCTAAATAGAAAAATTCTCTCTTATCTGGAGTTTCGCAACTGAGTTTTCTGTGGTTAATAAGATTTCATTTGACATGTTTTAGCAAACATCCGTCACATCCAATTACTGCATATTTTTCTTCATTTATATTTTCTGTAATGTTTCTTTTAAAGCTATAATGTTGAAGTATTTCATAGAGACATACGTTTTCCAGATATGGACTCCTTTTGGGATAGTATGTATCCAGGATATTAGCTTTAACAATATCCGTACTTTCTGGTTCATTCAGTGCTAAGTATTTTATTTCTTGTAATGTTTTAAATACTCTATTTCCTGTACAGGCAAGACCTAAACTTACCCAAATAATTCCTTTTGACTTTGAATATAAACTGCCAGAGCTCAACCGATCCGAATAGTCATAGGATCCAATCGCTCGGTGGGAAAGCATTTTCAAGCTAAAGCTGTACAATTTCTTGCTAAGACTCTTTTTCTGTGAAATTTCTTCCCACATTTCTTTCATGTCTTTTCAGATTTAGTTATATATGATGTAACATAGCAAGCAACAGCAATTGAATTATCTGCAACATATTGAATATCCATGTTTGCATTCCACATTGCCAAAATCACTGGATTTTAGTCATTAATATACTTTGAATCTTCGGTTCTTTTTAAGTTGTATGTATTCTTCGGAGATTTCCGAGATATTGCATGCCTTACTGCTGACATAAAACTATTTACTCTTCCTTTTGAAATTATTGGACATGGGAATCCAAAATAACACTTTGTATAAAATTTTCCCTTAGACTTGTATTTTCGACGACAGTATTTGCCACATCGATGACTTTGAAAACGTAAAACTTGTTGTCTCAAGGTGTTTTCTCCTACTTCTCTTGGAATGGCACAGGTAAAATACTGTTCAATGAAAGACAAAGCACTTTCATCAGTATCAGTTCCAAATTTTGGAGCATTCTTGATCCATAATAGCATGTGTATGAGGAGCACCTCTGGCTTGGTACTCTTTTCGCCAAAAGAAATCAGTTACTTCTCCAAGAGGAGGAATATTTTTATTGCAGATAAATGACATCATAGCTTGAAACCTATGGTTTAAATATCTGCAGACATTTACAGGATCCAAGGAACACAGTTCTCCAGGTGTCTTCAATTCAATATTGTTTACATTTGAATTTGCTTTTTGTAGAAATTCAAGTAAATCGTCCCATGCATATTCAGCACAGCTACGTGTTACAAACCATGTAGGGGTACCTAAGTTTCTTAACATACATTTAAGTTCTCGTGACGATGATACCAATACGGATATCAAAACTTTAAACCTTGTTTTCTTATAATAGCTTGGTTACAAAACCCTAAATAAGCAATTCTCAGCTGTCGCCCCGAGCAGCATCTGATATATTGATGGTGCTTCAGCCTCGTTACCTACATCTTCCCCAGTAAGCAGAATACGCATATTTTGTAAAATACATGCAAGATAATACAGTGTAAAATTAGGAACTGCCCACCCCCGACTGCGTGGTAGTGTCATAAACTTAAAAGCTCTACGCGACTTACGCTGAGCCCACAAAAATTTAGCACAGATAGAGTGTAGATTTTGCAGCTGTACCTGTGTCACCTCAAGTGGAACAGCCCTAAAAAATAAAGAATTTTATGGAACACCATCATTTTCAAATCATTGCCCTGCCCCACCAATGACAGATGCAGACATTCCAGGCATTACAGTTCTCATTTAACCCCATCAAGTATTGAGTTCCAGTTGGTCCCAACCCACTCCTTCAAACAGACCCTGATTTTAACCCCCAAATATATAACTTCATCAGTTACCCTCGGGTCTCCATGATAATCTTTGCTAGTACAGAGTATCTGTGTTTTAGTCCGATTAAGTTTATACCCAGACACAGTACCATATACATTAGCAAGGTACTCTATCTCAGGAATAGTCACTGCTGGATCTGTTGTCACTGCCGCTATATCGTCTGCATAAGCCAGAACCCTAAACTGATACTGGCCGCAGATCACTGATCCAATCTTATTACTATCTTCCAACATAATAATAAAGGAATTGATGTACAAGGCAAACAAGAGCGGGGAGCACGGACAACCCTGCCTAGTCCCCCTCATGATACATACCGGTTTGGACTCCTTGCCCATTATGCATATCTTGGCCGTAGGAGATTTATACATAGTTTGAATTGCCTTAATAAACCCGGGCCCAAATCCCGCCCTACGTAATACTGCCCATAAAAATCCTCAGGAGACACGATCAAATGCTTTTTCAGCATCTAACAATACTAGACCCAAAGTAGTATGTTGTACCTTTGCAAAGTCTAGCAGTGTAGCAACCTTGTTATTATGGTTGACCGTGCCCCTACCAGGGATAAAGCCATGTTGGTAACTAGAGACCAACGGAATGATAACCTGTGCCAATCTTGTTGCCAAGGTTTTAGCATAAATTTTCCTGCCGCAATTTAACAGGGATATTGGCCTATAGGAGCTCGGTGAGGACGGGGGCTTATCTTTTTTCTTAAAAACATTGATATTCGCCTCGTTCCAGGAGGGTGGAGCATTTCCATCCTGTGCCTGTAAAAAAGTAGCCAGCATATCGTTTTTAATCTCCTGAAAAAACATTTTGTAAACTTCCAGCGGCAATTTATCCGGGCCAGCTGCCTTACCGGGAGCTAGCACCAGAATCGCCACTTCTAGTTCCTCTACCGTGATGGGGGCTTCCAATATTTCCTGATCTGTCGGATCTAACATTGCAATACTTGAGCTTAATACCCGCCCTACACCTGATAGATTGTCAATATCATTCCCATTATATAACTCTTCATAGAATACACGGAATACTTCAAAAATCTCATCGTTAGTATCCACAGTCCTCCCGTGAGTCAGTCATAGTATTAATGCGGTGTGACGCTTCTTTAGATCGCAGCCTTTGCGCAAGACACCGCCCTGTATTTTCACCATACTCGTAGATCTCCGCTCTAAAAAGTTTATATTTACTAGCGATCGCCTTACTCCATACCGAATTAATTGATTTACAGTGCGCTATCTCAGTTTGTTGTTGATCTACAAGAGCTCCAGAGGATATTCCTTGCATAAGTTTCTCCTCTGCTGTTCGAAGGTCATCGACCAATGCTTGCATTTCAAGTTTAAGTTTCCTCTGCCTGAACAATACATAGCTGATAACTTCCCCCCGAAACCCGGCTTTTAGAGCCTCCCAAACTATGGGCCTGAAAGCTGACTCTCTATTGATATCAAGGAACTGCACTAACCAGGTTTTTTATATGGTTCACAAAGTGTATATCCAGCAGAAGCTTCCTATCAAAAGAAAAGGAGCTTACCAAGGTAGTTCTAGAAATGACCAAAATATCAAGCAACAGAGGACCTTGATCAGCTGTAATCCGTGACCACACCTGTATCCTCGCCCCAGCTGTAAGCGCCCCAGAGGAAAAAAAATAATCTAACCGGACCAGCTTATTGTGTGGATGTGAATAAAATGTATATCCTGGATCCGGATATTTCAGAGTGTGCCACACGTCCACCAGTCCGTGATCCACCAGTAACCATTGCAGTGCTCTAAAAACCTTTGGTTTCCTCCCCTTATAGTTATTAAGGGTCAGCTCTGAATACTGACACCCCAGATGGATGGTAAGGTCCCCGCAGAAGATCAATGGGGTCGGCCATGATGCAAGCTCTAAGTTTAATTCATCCAAAACTGTTGCCTCATCTAAATTCGAGCCATAGACTGAGCATAGCACAAACTTGGCTGCACCTACTACACATTCCGCAATAGCCCACCTGGTATGTTTGTCAGCCAATGTCCTCCGTTTCCATCAAATCCCCTGTTTCATCAAGCTAGCTACTCCCCTGTTTGTAGTAGCCTGTGATGTACTAACTATTAAGAAAAACCCAAGCTCAGTCAAAACACTCCGCTTAGTCCACGGTATATGTGTCTCTTGTAAACATAATATATCAGGTTTCATTAACTGCAGGTCAGCTGCCACCCGCAAACTTTTTTCCATAGTGTTCAACCCACATACATTAAATGAACAAATGCGTATCCCCCGAGACTTTGCCCTTCCCCCATTTATAAAAAAAACCTTGAACCAGTCGACATCAGTACTGCTACTTGTACCAGATAAAACATCCTCTGACTTCCTCATGCTGTGAATTGATTTTTCTACCCACATAACCCACCACAACCCATCACCCCACCTCTGCCCCCACACCCCCAACTGAGCCCACCCCAGTACACCCACCCACCACCCAAAACACCCTCCCCCACAAACGAGGCCAAGGGACTCATAGTCCCGTGTGATGGAAAGCTCCCATGCTACCCGGTATCCCCCCATCAGTTCAGGACCTCTACCCACCCCAGCCCATAGAAGAAAAACATATCACAATTTCTAAACCTTGAGTGGGGTCCTAAATACTACCAACATAGACCTCCTACAGTTACACACTCACAGCTATGAACCTACAGTGAATCCAGGTATTCCTTTGCTTGCATCTCGGAAGTAAAAAAGCGTGTCTGCTCTTTATACATTATTTTTAACGTTGCAGGGCTTACCAAAAAGACTTGGGCCCTCTTGGATTGAAATGGCGCGATTAATTGACGCTATTGCCAGCGTCTTTCCACCGTTTGATGGCAGAAATCTGGCCTAACAAAGAATTGCAAGCCCTTCCCTGAGTGTTTCCTATCTGGATGCGCTAAATCATATAATGCCTGGCGGGCCAGAAAATTATTTAAACAAATCAAAATAGCTCTAGGCCTAAGAGTTTGCCCCGCTTTAGCAGACTGCTGTTTAAACGGAAATCGGTGTGCCCTCTGGACTTCTAAATCCCAATTCCACATTGCTAAGTCAGGGAAGGCCTCAGTAAAAAGTTCCACCACAAATTTGCGAGTATCTAACCCCTCGCAACCCTCTGGTATACCCAGAATTCGTAAGTTATTCCGCCGTAGGCGGTTCTCCAAGTCAGCGAATTTCCATTGTACATCCTCCTTATGTGCCCGTATAGATTCGGTTATGTTTTCTGGGTTGCCAGTTCATCCTCAAGGGTCGATATCCATGTCTCTACAACAGTAATCCTCTCTGCAAACCCAGTACACGATTTAGCAATTCGCCTAACTGAATTTTGCAATTTCCGACAAGCACCCTGTGTCTTCTGACTCTCCATGCGAGTCTCAGCTCTATGGTCCAAAATTCCTTGATAGATCACTGCCAGGGAGATCTCTTCATCGGGTTTTTCCAGTAAGACTTGCCCTATTGTATTAGACCCGTTTTCCATCATAGGCCCCGGCAAAGAAGACTAACCCCATGAGTAGGTATCTACATCCTCCATTAGGTCCACAGTTCTCCAGGTGTCTTCAATTCAATATTTTTTACATTTGAATTTGCTTTTCGTAGAAATTCAAGTAAATTGTCCCATGCATATTCAGCACCGCTAAGTGTTACAAACCATGTAGGGGTACCTAAGTTTCTTAACATACATTTAGGTTCTCGTGATGATGATACCAATACTCATTGGTACCACGTTGATACACCATCAAATTTATTAACTGAGATTCTAACTGTTCATCTCTTTGTTGAACTTTGTCCATGAATTCCTTTGCAGAAACATGTGGAAGATGAACTCCTGTTTTTAATATATGGTTCACTGCATATGAAAGTGCAGACGAATCACTTTCAAACAGAAGATGAAATATATATGGAATACGCTGTCGAAATCTTGGATCTTCTGAGTACAATCTTGTCGAGCGGTATTCTGAAGCTGGAATCTGAACTGCTCGTTCATCATATCGTACACCTTCTCCAGTGGGGAACAGCTGTGGGAAACAACGTGCTTCTAAACTTTTTCCCATACGCTCATGGGAATTCCCTTTGCTTTCTTCATTTGAAATAATTCAATATTGTTTCCTATCACTTCTTTTGAATGTAGAGGATGTATACTGTAATGTTCATAAATCTCTTCACTCCTAGACTTGTCCACTTTTTCTATTTGGCCACTTGAAATTTCAGTTTTATCTTTTAAGCATATTTCCTGTTCTTCAACGCTTACATTCTTATAATAAATATTATTCTGCACCAGATACATTGTAGCCTTCTGAAGTTTGTTAACATCTACAAAATCTTGCCATTTTTTTGACTCTTTGTTGGTACACCATTAACTAGAATAACTACAGGCTCACATTCCTCTCTGTCTATACCAACAGTTTCAATATTTTTCTTAAAATCTAAAGGTAAGCACAGAACTCTTCCTTTCAGACCTCTTTGTAAATCTGTTGAAGGCAGCTTACCTGTTTTAGGCTCCATACAAACTATAGCCTGAAACGGGTGCACAGATTGAATAAGAATGGACTCATATGCATTTAAATCTGCCAGTTCCGGAGGAATACCTACGAACTATAAGTTGTAATGTACAGCTCTATCTGGCATTTTGTTCTTTTCTAATTTGTTGTAACAATATTTACAAATAAGTTGATCAGTAGCCAACTCAAAACGACCTTCCACCAACAAATAAGCACCAAATTGCTCCCACTTGTCATTGTTTTCCTTTTCACTTTTTAAATATTCATCAACATTCCTAGTTTGACTTCTATAGTGAGTACGTTGACAACAAATGCAAACATAGTTTGGTTTTTCAGATGAAACTATCTTAAACTTTGTAATTTCTTCTGCAAACATGTCAGTACTAATATCTTCCACCTGTTCTTCAACTCCTACACTTTCTCTACACTCCTCTTGTGAACCAAAGAAACAAAACTGTATATCATCACAAACTTTTTTTACATCTGATACTGAACCATGCAAAAGAGCTGTGTTCATTTCACTTAAAGATAATGCAGGACTTTTTACCTGGTAGAGTCTCCTTACTAACTTCCGCATTTCTGAGTGGTGTACTGCTAACATTCTTAAATGATGGAAAGTACTTTGACACACTTTTCTTGAAAGACAAGCTAGAGAATGACCCTGCAGTTTAGCATATTTTCTTACTTTACATGGATCTAGTCCGTGTAACATCTTAATCTTCTGTTTAATACTTTTTTGTGCATATTGTCGTAAACAATTTTGCAATATGTCAATAGATTCCTGTTGAATACTACAAATACTGCTACAATCCCACTTATACATTGGAACTTGTGCATGCCTCCCTTGAACTTCATCAGCTATTACTTCTTCCACATTCCTAGGAACCAGCTTTTCTTTTGGAATGGGACAACCATCTTTCATCTCATAGCATCGACCACTAGTATCAACTGCATGAAATATTATGTTTTGTTGAAAATAGCTTTCTTCATTAAAGAAAGGCTCAGTACTAGAAGTATGCTTCCATTCACCAGTGAAAATCTTACAAAAGTTACTTCTATTAACCAGGCTTTTTCTTTTACTTTTTTCTTTCATAAACAGCATTGTTTTATCCAATGTTTTCATACTCCTCAATATTAATATAAATAATTTTCTTTTTATTTCAAAAGCTTTTTCTACTACACTTTCAATTTGTTGCTTTTTTTTAAAAGCTGCTGATCTTTTTATATTTTTTACAATCTTTCAATAAATTTTGTAGTACTCTACTTCTATACATTCTCTTCCTTATGTCTTTATGTTCTTTCAGCGTTTTTCAACATGAATTGTTTTCCCATAACATGATTTTCTACTAATATGTCCTTTTTCGTTTCCTTCCGATTGTTTGTAGAACTTTCCTTTCTCTTTTCTACATTTTGAATATTCTTTACATTCTTTACAAGTCTTTTAACAAACTCTTTTTCTTCAATGTAACATTTTGCACTTCATCTAATTTCTGCTTTTCTCTTTCCTTTAAATAGTATTGTTTTTTTTGTTCTCTCTTTTGATATTTTCTTGTCATACTCAATCTTTTTTTACTAATAATTGATAATATCTGAAAAAAAGAAAAGTTTAAATAGTTTATCAAAATAATTTTATATTATTAAAATAATTATATACAAATATTCTCATCTATAAATAAAGAAAGACTTTCAATTGCATATATTTGAAGTAAACATTTCCACAGACTCATACGAAGTAGTCTAATCACTAATCCCTCTACCAACATATCTTAAACCTCACTTTTGTGCTGCTGCTTGACCATTCTACTACTACTCAGGGTGTTGAACCTAGCCAAATACAAAGCAGCAACCCTTCACATGCCTCTGTTGTAAGTCTCACCATATTCCAGAAAGCATGCATGCATGTGTATGTACCTTTTGAAAGTGACACCAGTTATAAAAGAAACATACATATAGATGTATACCTGTGTTTTACACGTGTAGCATCTTCAGATGTATAACACGTATCAGAATACATGTGTATGTAGAGACATACCTCAGTCACAAGACCATGCAGACCTTAAAACTACAGAAACTGCACTTCTCATTTCAAGCACAAACCAAAAATTATGCGGTGTATTTGAAGCGTGCCTTTCCACAGACTCATACGAAGTAGCCTAATCACTAATCTCTCTACCAACATATCTTAAACCTCACTTTTGTGCTGCTGCTTTACCATTCTACTACTACTCAGGGTGTTGGGCCTAGCCAAATACAAAGCAGCAACCCCTCATATATCTCTGTTGGTAATCTCACCATATTCCAGAAAGCATGCATGCATCTGTCTGTATCTTTTGCTAGTGACACCATATATAAAAGAAACATGCAAATAGATGTATACCTGTGTTTTACACGTCTGCCATCTTCAGACAGATAACACGTATCAGAATACATGTGTAAGTAGAGACACACCTCAGTCACTAATCTCTCTACCAACATATCTTAAACCTCAGTTTTATGCTGCTGCTTGACCATTCTACTACGTAAGTAAAAAAAAGTAAGTCCGTTTTTATATAGCGCAGCTACTCACCCTTACGGGTCTCAAGGCGCTGGGGGCTGTAGTGGAAATTAAGTGAGCTATTGCCCAGAGTCACATGGTGCTGAGCTGCCACCGGAGCCAGGGATCGAACCGTGAACCCTGTGCTCCGAAGTCAGCTGCCCTGGCCGCTGCACCACACCTCTCCACAGGAAAGAAACATACAAATAGATGTATACCTGTGTTTTACACGTCTAGCATCTTCAGATGGATAACACATATCAGAATACATGTGTATGTAGAGACATACCTCAGTCACAAGACCATCCAGACCTTAAAACTACAGAGACTGCACTTCCCATTTCAAGCACAAGTCAAAAATGATGCGGTGTATTTGAAGGGTTCCTTTCCACAGACTCATACGAAGTAGCCTAATCACTAATCCCTCTAACAACATATCTGAAACCTCACTTTTGTGCTGCTGCTTGACCATTCTACTACTAGTCAGGGTGTTGGGCCTAGCCAAATACAAAGCAGCAACCCTTCACATGTCTCTGTTGTAAGTCTCACCATACTCCTGAAAGCATGCATTCATGTGTCTGTACCTTTTGCTAGTCACACCCTATATAAAAGAAACAAACAAATAGATGTATACCTGTGTTTTACACGTCTACCATCTTCAGATAGATAACACATATCACAATACATGTGCAAGAAGACACATAACTCAGTCACAACCCCAGGCAGACCTTAAAACTTGACAGACTGCACTTCCAATTTGAAAGAGACACCGAAAATTATGCGGCGTACTTCAACTGTACCTTTCCACAGACTCATACAAAGTACCATAATCAGTAATCCATCTACCAATGTACACATATTACTATGCACAAACTATTTCAACAATCATTTCAGTACAATAAAACAAAGTACAATACACATCTGTACATTTCGCAACATATTTCAAACATCAGACTTCTCTAATAATTTCAAAACTTTGAAAATAATGCTCTTCAAAACTAAAAATATCACTACAAAGAGTGAAGCACTACTACATAATACATAACACACCTCACAAATTTGTAACTCACCTTTCAAATAGTATTGCAGAATATGAATTATCAGAAACTCTTAAAAGATTTTCTTTTGCACACAATCAATGTAATGCACCACTCTCAACAAGGTAAAACCAGTAATGGCAAACTTTCCCTCTCTTTCTGCACACAAATAAATATAAGTAACAAATCACATTGCTTCCTACATCATTTCAAATTGTGAAACACATTTCTATTGGTTAGACATATTAACCCTTTCAAACTGACTTCTAAAAGTGCCCAAACTGGTTCTATAATCTTCTGGAATCGCAATTCGACCGCGGTGCCGCAGTGTAGCGTCGCAATGGAACCGCTAATCCATACGGGAGTTCAAAAACCTATTACTAATAATACTATCTTTTTTTAAAACAGACTACTTTTACACATACTACTGACTTAGAAAAACTTAATTTACTAACATATCACTTATATATAAGTTACCATTTCACATTTTAAATTCACAATTAACTTTCAACCCTTCCCCCATTCTGCTTAGTCCCAGTTTCCATAGTAACAGTTTCTGCAACATTCAATTGTACTGGCAGGTCACAAGTACACCATATTTTCAAGTTCAGCACAGCTTCCAAATGCAAATAGCAGGTGTGGTTGACTTTTGCAAAATATTACCTTATCATATCTACTGTACCTTTCAAACATTTTTTAATAACCAATAAGAAACATGCTTCTTCAGGAAAGTAACATGCATCCTGTTTTTGAGTGCAGAATATTAATGAACAGCAAATCACTTATCGGCTTTTCAAAAACAGCATCTTCTCCACCATTTTAGATACCTCTCATTCTACCAACTGACTACCTGAGCTACAGACATATTTTCATTCCTTCCAGACATCCCTTCAAGATGCTTACAGTATGGATTGCAGGGCACAGCTATGTTTTCTGGTGCAAAAGGTATGCTGTACGCAGAGGTATTGCCAAAGACCTAGGTTTGCAAAATGTGGATATTAAATGGATTGCACAGAGAGGATTAAAGTGGCTCCAATTGATGCCTTTGGTTCAAACCTTTTTGCATCTCCAACCCCCTGACCTCATGATTGTGCACTGTGGTGGCAATGACCTAGGCACATTAACTGGAGTAGGACTGGAAATCCTCATGAAGGATACCTTTGCACAATTGATGTTGCTTTTACCTCAAACTGTTTTGTATACTCTAAAATATGCCAAAGACAGAAATGGAAGTGGTCAAATCAATTCTGTCCACAGTTTGAGAAAGCTAGGAAGAATGTCAATAAAGCTGTTTCTGCTTACCTCAGAGACCATAGGATGGGCTCCATCTATAACAACAATCTACGTTTTGATATGGATGACATCTACAGAAGTGATGGAGTTCACTTCACAGATGAAGGAAACAGAGTATTTCTCAACAACCTTAAGCTGTGCGTCCGCACTTACATGTAGCTCCAAAAACGTCATAATGAAAACAAGGGCTCTTTTTAGAGCCACCCTATAACCCAATAGTAAATATTATTATTTTTTTAAACATTCATACTCTTTTTAAATTTTTTGTGGATCTGCGAACCTGTTGCGAATCCGCAAAATCACAAATTCAATGTACTACATCACAGTACACTTTTCAGGTTTAACTTTTGATTTTTAATTTTATAAATTTTTACTAACTCTATCAAATTTAATGATATCGTTAACTTCAATCTCACTAACTCTATAAAACAAGTTCACAAATGCAACACTACCTTCTAAATTATATACTATTATATTATTTATTTGAGATGTATCCGTGAATCCACCACAACGTTACAGGGAGGGTCGCGCTGAGAGCCGCGATGGGGTCGCAACACCAAAATCGAGAGAAAAAAAAATGCCCCACTTCCATTACTCAGTGTCCACCCCGGGGACTCCATCCCCCGGGGCATGCTCTCACGTTGGGGACCACGAGGGGAGCCCCAATGCCCCCGCGGTCCCTGCCGGCTCCCCGCCTCCTGTGGGAGCCGGCATTGCTTTTGGACAAAGGGAGCTGCAAACATGCAACTCCCTTTGCCCAAAAGCAAATCTGCTTCACTTCATGGAAGCGAGAGCAGTTTTCCTGCTCTCACTTCCATGAAGCAAAGCAGTGTTTGCTATGGCAGGGCAGGAGCAGTGCTCCCGCCCTGCTATTGGAAACTGCAATGTCCCGGGGGTGGGCACCCCAAGACATTGCTGGAGCCGGCCCAGGGGGGGTGGCAGTCCCCAGGGCCAAGGAGGGCTCCTGGAGGGGGCCACGTGCCCCCCTCCAAACTGATTTAAAGCCCCGTGGAGGTGTTGGTCCCCGGGGCCTGGGGGTCTGCAACGTACACCCATATTTAAATAAAGTGTGCCCTGGGGAGGTGGTGGTACTGGGGACAGTGTGGGGGGGCTCAAGCCCCCCCACAGTTAATATTTACAAGTAGCCACGGGGAGGTGGCGGTCCCTGGGGCTTGGCTGCCCTAAATAAATTGAAGCCCTGGGGAGGTGGCGGTCCCTGGGGCAGCGTGGGGGTATAGTAGCCCCCCACGCAGTTTTAATCAAAAGCCACAGTGAGGTGGCCATCCCTGGGGATGAGGGGGGGCTGCGTGCCCCCCACACATTATTAATCATGCCCCGGGAAGGTAGCATTCCCCGGGGATGTGGGGGCCCCCGCAGGCACCGCATGTTAATTGTGCATTGCCCCGGGACCTGGCCCACCCGGGGGCTTCTAGACAATGAAGCATGGGAGCCCGCGCATCGGTTTTTTTTTGTGGTGGGGTTTGCGAATCCCATCGATTTCTTTTATAAAAAAAATGCTTTTTTAGGCCCTGGAGGTCCCTGTGGGACCCCCTGAGCAGGCCTAGGGGTTCAGGGTGTTTCTACCCTGCCCCCTTTTCTTCATATTCAACCTTTTTTCTTGTGACTCTGTTCTACCGAGTCACAATATGGCTGCCAACACTTTCTGGTTTGAAGTGCTGGCAGCCAAACAGAAACAAGCTCATGCTCGGGAGGGTTTGCAAATCCACCATGGTCACCAGATATATAAAGATTTTTAAATATGAATAATTCAGGAACTACTGAACGGATTTACACCATTTATAAAAAAGGTTGATTAGTGAACCAAGAGCTACCTTTTTGCCAAATTTGGTGTAATTCTGTTCAGCAGTTCGGGCTGTAGCTTTGTCTAAAGTTTCCTGTGGAAATTAACATGGAGAAAATGCATTTTGGGACCCCCCTTTTTTCTCGGCCCCCGCCTGACGAATCACCCCGAAACTTTCAGGACAGAAGCTGACCTGAGCGGGCCATTAGTTTTGAAAAGTTTGTGAAGATTCGTCAAACGGCGTCAAAGATATTGGCAAAAGAAAAAAACACTTTTCCTACGGAAACTAGGTCCTAACTATAACTGCCTACTGGCGCCTGCCAGTAGGTAATATATATATATATATGTGTGTAGATCCATGAATCCGTACGAAAAATTATAAAAAACGAAGCGCAGGTTCTCGTGCTTTGTTTAATTAGGCCCCTGGCTGGGCTAGGTGCTTGAGGCAATTAGAAATAATGATGGGGGCCGTGTGGGCCCCTCTAGCCCCGGTGATGCCACCTTCAAGGGCTGAAGACAAAGGAAATGTGGGGGTGCCATGCACCCCCCCACTGGCACCTCCCCGGGGCTATGTTAAAAAATAAAGCATGGGGGGCTCCAGCACCCCCACACAGCCCCGGGGACCGCCACCTCCCTGGGGCTAACTCATCCAAATGTGGGCAGCCATGCAGCCACCCTGTAGCCCCGGGGACCGTGTCCTCCCTGGGGCTATAATAAAAAATAATGCATAAAGGGGCTCCAGCCCCCCCACACAGTACCGGGGACTGCCACC
The DNA here is from genome assembly GCA_963921515.1 of Calotriton arnoldi. Taxonomy (NCBI): domain Eukaryota; kingdom Metazoa; phylum Chordata; class Amphibia; order Caudata; family Salamandridae; genus Calotriton; species Calotriton arnoldi. The sequence continues at coordinate 50,535 of CAWUFW010020128.1, forward strand.
TCCCTGGGGTGAACTCATACAAATGCGGGGAGCCATGCAGCCCACCTGCAGCCCCGGGAACTGCCACCTCCCTGGGAATATATTAAAAAAAGGATGCATGGGGGGATCAGGTCCCCCCCACGAAGGCCTGGTGACCACCACCTCCTGGGTCTTCATTTTTCCCAGAGGGGGGCCGTGCAGGGGATGGTTGGGGGATGAAGTGCACTGTACTCCTGAGGGACCTTAGTGGCCAAGAAGCCCTCCTGCTACCTCCTGTAAGTCCTACACAGAGGGATTCCTGATAGCCGGTCGGCGGCCCGGCCCCCTTTCTCCACCATTCCGCAAACACAATTACTAGTTAAAAAACCATAGAAATTCACTGAAAAAACCAAAGGTTACAGGGACATTATAATTAGCAAATAGAATTTTAAAAAACCTTAGAAATGTCTTTGATAGACTGCAAGGGTAGTACCTGGGTGAATTAATCTTACCTGTTTTCAAGCAGATATCAAATTAATAGTAATACATATTCACTTCTTTTTTTAATGCAAATTTTAAATATTTTAAACTTTAGTAGTAAGTTCTGTAAAAGAGAAGAAAAAAATTCTGTTATTACATATAATTTTATAGTTTTTGCAACACAACATAAGTATACAATTACATCCTATATTCAATTTGCCTTTTTTGCTGTGTTCAGATTGTATTGAATTTCACCATAAACAGTGATTTCAATGTTAATCATCAGATGACAGCGGGCAAAAAATACAATCAATAAGATTGTTAAAAAAAAACATATTTCTCTTCAAAATATCTCCAACAAACATAACTTGGTATTTACATTTTCACAAATGAACATCCTTAGTAACATAGTATATAATACAAAAATCAAATATATGACCACCTTCTTTCCAACACAATTTTCCAAACGCAATATGAAGGAACAGAATCAATAATTGAATCCGTAATTACCAACATCTTCCCAATAGGCCAAATGATGTTTCTGAAAACATTTGCAATCAGGATATCCAAGATAGATTTCTAAAATCATATTCACATGCTTCCAATAGGGTGAATGATGTATCTAAAATCATTTGTAGTGGAAATATCCAAAATATACTCAGTAATTCATGTTGATATCTTCTCAGAATTTTGGCATCAAAAATATTAAATATGAATTTGGTAATTCATTAGGCAACCGCAATTTATGCATCATTACATAGTGTCCATCCTTTATTGCATTTTAAATATACAGTATAGTGTCCAGATGTTGAAGTAGTTCCATCGTGGAAAACAATAGCCACTGTTTTAAAAGTTCTCCCTGAAATTGAAACTTGACCTGCCACAAAATTTTTAATTTTGGTTTCCAATTTTGTTCCATCTGCTCTACAACGTTGCAGCATTAAAATAATATATTGTCCACATCGTTGTATAAATAATGTTGACAACATTTCCGATTTGCACTGAGTACATTCCATATGTTGATTAGCTGATTTCACTAAATCGTTGAAAGACACTGTTTTCAAATCTGGCATTGTCAAATATATGAATCGTTCAGTGTCTATTTTAGTGGTAGATGAAAATGAACAGCTGTCACATGTATGAACCCATCTGTAATGTAGTCCAAACAGATTTTCAATTTGTGTACCTTCATCTTCTAATACTGCAAGCATAAACATAAGAAATTCCTGAGCATCTTGCTGTACATTCTGTGTAAATTGTGAAGATCCAGAACATATATCCAGAAGATTCCGCACATCAGAAGCAGTATGGATTTTCGTTTTATCAGTTTTCAACTTCTCAAAAATATAATGTAACAAAGAACAAAATCTTTTTCTCGATTTTCCATAATTGCATGCTGTAGGTTTTCTAAAAAAACACAACGTTGACGATTACATTAGCATAGCAGTTGATACCTGAACTATTTTCAAACTGATATCCTACAATATTAGCAACTGTGTTACCTTCTATTTTCTTTCCAGACTCATCATTCTTTTCAATTCTTTTTTCTTTGCAACCTCAGTAAAATCTTTATTATATTTTCATTTTGGACGTATTAAACGTTTTTCATAAATAGGATATTCACCTAAACTAGGAGCATAGAGTCTTCTTAACTTGTTATACTCTTTTACACAATTTATATCTGCACTAACCTTTTCTTCATCAAAATCAATCAAATACAATCCGGATAACGTTCTTACTCGAGACAATGCAACATATGCCATACCCTCCTTAAACACAGAACTTCCAATATTTACCAAAGCACTGTCTACACTTAAACCTTGAGATTTATGAATAGTCACTGCATATGCTAAACAAACAGGAAACTGTTTTCTACGAACATACAAATCTTTTACAAGCCAAAAACTAACAGAACAGCGTCCAATCTGTTTCACCTCCTCAATATGATCAAATTTAATCTTCAAAAATTCAATTCCATCTCTATTTGCATAGCTAACAAAGTCAACAACTTTCCCCATTGCTCCATTTACTAAACCTTTCTCAACATTTAAATTACGCCGTAATATTACCCGACAGTTTACAGATACATATAAGGTCTTTTCCAAACCAGCAGTCTTAGATATTGATTTTTCCATAGAGTCTAATTTTAACTGCAATTTCTCTGACAAAAGAATAGTTACTCCTTCATGTTTTATTTTATCAATAGCTACCATTTTTATTATCGGTTGATTCTCCAGTTTCAACAGTTCTTCATTGAATGTAGAGCATTCTTTCAGTGTTGGCATAAGGCAAATTATAGATTCCTTTTCTGCAATTCTTCGGTAGATTGTTGCAGCTGCAATATTTTCTTTTGGAAACAAGTTTCTTAGTAGCCGACTTTCTAAAGCATCTTTTCCATCCTTTGTTAAGACACCAATTCTAATATTTTGAAGAATATTTCCATAATCTTCATCATTTGCTTGTCGCATGTTCTTGATAAGTTCCTTATATTCAAAATAACTCCAAATGTTCACATTTCCAATACTTCCCAAAGAATTTTTAGTGTCTTCATGAAGAAGAGTTTTAAAAACTGGTTGGCCTTTTACAGGTGTGAGTTGTAGTAGATCACCAAAAACAATTACATGTTTTCCTCCAAATAAAACATCGTAATTTGTTTTTAAAATCTGCTGCATCCTCAAATGTACAAACGCAAGCATTAAGTTTGAGACCATGCTTACTTCATCAATTACTAGAAGTTTCATTTTCTTCAGTACTCTTGAAACTTCAAACCAAGCTTCTCCAGATAGCTTGTGGTATTCCAACTTATTTTCATGTTCTACTGGTAACATAAGTAGACAATGTAATGTAATCCCTTTAATGTTGTGTGCTGCTAACCCAGTTGGAGCAGTTACAACACAAGACAAATGTGAATCCGTTGTTTTCTGTAGATAACTTGACAAACATTTAATCAAGAAACTTTTCCCCGTTCCAGCTTGTCCACTGATGTACATAAGAATAGGTCTAAATGATGTACATTGGCAATCATTCTTTTCATGCAGTAATCCATGTTGTATCTGTTGTGTAACTTGGTGATATATTTCTTTCTGTTCAGTATTGAGACGTTCCTCCAAATTTTTCAAATCAATATTGTATTGTTGTGCTTGCTGCATCACCATTTCCACTTCACTCATTGCTATTGCCGCTTCATTTTCAAGTATGGCTTCTCCTAGTGGATCTTGACTTTGTGGAGCAGAACTCTGACTATCTTGAGAACTATCTCCAGCAATTTCAGCTGCAATAGTTCTTTCTTGATTAATCTCTTCGTTCAACATTTGGAGATAATTTGGAAAAATTGTACATTCAATGCTATCTTTACATGCATTGAAAGAATCTTCATAGCAGTCAAAATCTCCAAGTAATTCCATTTCAGTCCGCCAAGGTTTGAATAGTTGCAGAAGAGCTAAATAGAAAAACTCTCTTTTATCTGGAGTATCACAACTTAATTTCCTGTGATTAATCAAATTTCCTTTGTCATGCTTTACCAAACATCCTTCAGATCCAATTACAGCATATTTTCCTTCATTTATATTCTCTGTAACATTTTTTTTTTAACTATAATGTTGCAGAATTTCATATAGACATATGTTTTCTAGGTATGGACTTCTATTTGGATAGTACGTATCCAACATATTTGTTTTCAGAATATCTGTACTTTCTGGTTCATTCAGTGCCAAGTATTCAATTTCTTGTACAGATTTCAAAACTCGATTTTGTACTCTGGCAAGGCCTAGACTTATTCAGATGATTCCTCTTGACTTTGAATATAAACTTGCAGATGTCAATCGATCCGAACATTCGTGGGATCCAATTTCTCGATGTGAAAGCATCTTCAAGCTGAAGCTGTACAATTTTTTGCTAAGTGTCTTCTCCTGTGAAATTTCCTCCCACATTTCTTTCAATTCTGTCTTCTCAGACTTGGTAATATATGACGTCACATAGCGAGCAACAGCAATTGAGTTATCTGCAACATATTGTATGTCCATATTTGCATTCCACATCTTCAAAATCACCGGATTGTAATCATTAATGTACTTCAATTCTTCTGTTCTTTTTATATTATAAGTATTTTTGCGTGATTTCCAAGTGATAGTATGCCTCACTGCTGACATAAAACTGTTCACTCTTCCTTTGGAAATTACTGGACGTGGAAAGCCAAATCGACATTTTGTGTAAAACTTATCCTTTGACTTATATTTCCGTCGGCAATATTTTCCACATCGATGACTCTGAAACCGTAAAACTTGCTGTCTTAAGATATTTTCTCCTCCTGTTTTCAGACTCGCACAGGTAACATACTCTTCAATAAAAGATAAAACAGTCTCATCCAAATCAGTTCCAAATTTGGGTGCATCCTTGATCCATAAAAGCATATGTATATGAGGAGCACCTCTAGCTTGGTATTCTTTTCTCCCAAAAAAATCAATAACTTCGCCAATAGGTGGATTTTTTAAATTACAGATGAAAGACATCATAGCTTCAAATCTATGATTAAAATATCTGCAGACATTTACAGGATCTAGGGAGCACAGTTCTCCAGGTGTCTTCAATTCAATAATTTCTAAATTTGAATTTGCTTCTCGTAGAAAATCCAGTAAATCATCCCATGCGTACTCAGCACAACTAAGTGTAACAAACCATGTAGGGGTTCCTAAATTTCTTAACATACATTTTAATTCCCCATGACGTCGATACCAATATTCATTAGTGCCACGTTGACATGCCATCAAATTAATTAACTGATTCTAAATGTTCGTCTCTTTTTTCAACTTTGTCCATAAATTCCTTTGCAGAAACATGTGAAAGATGCGTTCCAGTTTTCAATATATGGTTGACTGCATATGAAAGTGCAGACAGATCACTCTCAAATAAAAGATGAAATAAATATGGAATACACTGACGAAATCTTGGTTCTTCTGAGTACAGTCGTAAAGAACGATATTCTGAAGCTGGAATCTGAACTGGTCGTTCATCATATCGTCCACCTTTTCCAGTAGGGAACAGCTGTGGAAAACAACTAGCTTCCAAACTTTTTTCCCACACACTCATGGGACTTCCTTTTGCTTTTTTCATCTGGAACAATTCAATAGTATCTCCTATCAGTTCTTTTGAATGTAGAGGGTGTATAGTATAATGTTCATACATTTCTTCTTTTCTTGAATTCTCCACTTTTTCTATTTGTCCACTTGAAATGTGTCTTTCATCTTCTAAACTCATTTCTTCTTCCTCTACATTTACATTTTTATAGTAAATATTGTTTTGCACCAGATATAATGTAGCCTTTTGGACTTTCGTAACATCTACTAACTCTTGCCATATTTTCCGACTCTTTGTGGGTACACCATTAACAAGAATGACTACAGGTTCAGTATCCTCTCTTTCTACACCAACAGTTTCAACATTTTTCTTAAAATCTAAAGGTAAATACACAACTCTTCCTTTTAAACCTCTTTGTAGATCTATTGGAGGCAGCTTACCTGTTTTAGGCTCCATACAAATTAAAGCCTGAAAAGGGTGCACAGATTGTATAAGGATGGCCTCATATGTATTTAAATCTTTAAGTTCAGGAGGTATAGCTACTAATTCTAAGTCATTATGGACAGCTCTAGCTGGCATTTTGTTTTCTTCTAATTTATTATAACAATATTTACAAATACATTGTACAGTACCTAACTCAAAACGACCTTCCACAAACAGATAAGCAGCAAATTCTTTCCATTTATCATTGTTTTCCTTTTCACTTTTTAAAAACACATCTACATTCCTAGTTTGAATTTTATAATGAGTACGTCGACAACAAATACAAACATAGGGGGTCATTATGATGGCGGGCGGACCGCCCCCGCCGGGCCGGCGGAAGTCACCGCCAGCATGGTGGGGGCGATCCGCCCGCCGTCCACACAGCAAAGACCCCTGCCATATTATGATGGCTGGGGGGTCCGCGGTGGACGGAAAGACCGTCCGCCACTTTTCTGCGGTCGACTCGTCGACCGGCGGAAAACAAGGATAATATGGTGGCGGTGTCTCCAAGACACCGCCATCCATATTATGATGCCAGCGGAGATCAGCCTTTCCATGGTGGTGTTGCCGCCATGAAAAGGCATATGGTCTTTGCATTTTGGGGCCCATTGCGGGCCCCCAGGATGTTGGGGGTGGGGGTGCACATGGGGGTACCTGTGGTACCCCCTGCATTTGTATGCACAAGGTGGCAGGCACCGCGCGGTGCCTGTCACGTTGTGCATGCAAATGCATGACGTGCATTCACAGCATTGTGGCGGGCGGTGCGGTGAGCACCGCCCGCCACAATGCTGGGAATAGGGTGTCCCACCGCCACGGTGGTGGTGGCATCCTAATGTCAGGTGCGGGACCGCTGCACCCCTTGCAGACGGTCCCGCATTCCGTTACGGTGGCGGGCGGACAAAGTCCGCCCGTCATCGTAATGACCTCCATAGTTTGGATTTTCACCAGAAACTACTTTAAACTTTGTTATTTCTTTTTCAAACTTTACATCAGTACTATCTTCCATCTCTTCTTCAACACCTACACTTATCAAACTCTCAGTTTCTCTACACTCCTCTTGACCAGCAAATAAACGTAACTCTATATCATCACACATTTTTTTTACATCCAACATTGAACCATGCAAAAGAGCTGTATTAATTTCATTTAGACATAATGCAGGACTTTTCACGTAGTATAATCTTCTAACTAACTTCAGCATTTCGGAATGATGTACTGCTAACATTCTTAAATGATGAAAACGACGTTGACACACTTTCCTAGAAAGACAAGCCAGAGAATGACCTTGCAACCCTGTATTTTTCTCACTTTGCAAGGATCCAGTCCTTGTAATATCTTAATCTTCTGTTTCACAGTTTTTCTTCCATATTCTCTTAAGAAATTTAATAAAATATCAATAGATTGTTGACGTATACTACAAATACTACTACAATCTCATGTTAACACTGGAGCCTGGGTACGTCTCCCTTGAACTTCCTCAGCTATTACTTCTTCTACATTTCTAGGAACCATCTTTTCTTTTTCAATTGGAGAGCCATTTTTCACTTTATAACAACGACCGCAGGTATCAACTGCATGCAGTAATCTATTTTGTTGAAAATAACTTTCTTCATTAAAAAAAGGTTCCGTACTAGAAGTATGCTTCCATTCCCCGGAAAATAATTTACAAAAATGAGTTCTATTTACATTTCTTTTTCTTTTACATTTGTCCTTCATACGCTGCATTATTGTATTTAAAGTCTTCAATCGTTTTATAATTAAGATAAACAATTTTCTTTTCAATTCAAAGGCTTTTTCAATTACACTTAGAATCTCCTTTTTTTGTCTGTAAAATGCTGATCTCCTTTTATATATTTTTCATTTTTTTAGTAAATTTTGGAGTACTCTACTTTTATAGATTCTTTTTCGAATTTCTGAAAATTGTTTCTTCCTGCTTCCAACATAATTCTTTTTCCAATAATCCAACTTTCCACTTTTTTGTAAATTTTTCTTTTCCTTTTGTTTCACTGTTCTTGTTGTATCTGTCTGTTCTTTATTTTTAAAATTGGAAACTGTTTTTACAAGTTTTTAAAAAAATCTTTAGTTCTCTTACCAGAACACTTTTTCTTTAAAGATCCATGTTGTAGTTGATCTAATTCCTCTTTTCCTTTTTTAAAAAAAATAAACCTCCTTTCTTTGTTGTCTTTTTCTTTGCTCTTTTCTTGTCATTGTAACTCTTTCTTAATAATTATGCAAACTATCTGTAAAATAAGAAAAGTTTTGAAAACAATTTAATATAATTAAAATAATTATATATAAATATTCACATGTATAACTATAAAAATACATACAAAAAACTACATCAATGATTTCAGCAATGGAACAGTGCTACCTGCATAATTGTAGTAGTGTATGAGTAGTGTGAAAGATACTAGAGCACAGCATTAGTAGTACACATCTAATTGTGGAACTGCATGGTTACAACCTGTATCATTCTATGAATACATGGGTAGTGACTAAAAGATTACAATACTACAAGGAGAGTGCCTGAGTGCATTTATAAGTGCTTAGGTATTGGCGGAGTGATAGGATAAGTAGATAGTGCTGGATGGGTGATTGGAGAAGTGCATGGGACTGACAGGAGGATTCCTACACTGCATAGGTACTAACTGGGTATTTAGAAGACTGTATCAATAGTATGTAGCTGGTTAGAGGTCTGCATGCATAGTACACAGAATATTGTATCTATAGTAGTGTTAGTGGCTAGGCCATTCCATAACTACATGACTACTAACTGGAATGATTACAGTGCTGTAAACTGAGTGTATGTTGAAATTATAAGTACTTAGGTTTTAGTGGAGTGATAGGATAAGTAGATAATGCTGGATGGGTGATTAGAAAAGTGCATGGGACTGACAGCAGGATTCCTAGACTGCATAGGTATTAACTGGGTATCTATAGCAGTGTACCAATAGTATGTAGCTGGTTAGAGGTGTGCATAGATAGTGCACAGAATATTGTAACTGTACTTGTCTTACTAGCTAGCCAATTCCAAAAGTACATAACTACTAACTAGAATAATTACAGTGCTGCAAACAGAGTGGATGGTGAATTTATAAGTGCTTAGGTATTGCTGGACTGATAGGATAAGTAGATAGTGCTGGATGGGTGATTAGAAAACTGCATGGGACTGACCACCGGATTCCTAGACTGCATGGCTTTTAACTGGGTATTTATAGGAGTGTACCAATAGTATGTACATGGTTAGAGGTGTGCATAGATACTGCACAGAATATTATAGCTGTACTTGCCTTAGTGGCTAGGCCATTCCATAAGTACATTCCTACTAACTAGAATGATTACAGTGCTGTAAACAGAGTGCATGGTGAATTTATAAGTACTTAGGTATTGGCAGAGTGATAGGGTAAGTAGATAGTGCTGGATGGATGATTGGAGAAGTGCATGACACTGACAGCAGGATTGCTAAACTACATGGCATGCAGAGGGAGAGCTGCGGGCCGGCTAGCAGAGGAACAGCTGCGGGTTAAATACTATAGTGAAAAGTATGGGCCGTCGCCTTGCAAAAAGATAGCTACGACCGGTAATGTTGGAAGAGGGAGCATGAAGGGGATATCTCGCAGAGAGAACTGCAGTATATTTCCAGTGTTGGCTTGCAGAGGTACAACTGCGGGCCCGACTGGCTCGCAGACGAAGAGCTGCGAACCGAACAATGGTTTGCACAGGGAGAGCTGCGAGATGGCGGACTAGCTCGTAGAGGAAGACCTGCGAGCCGACTGACTGGCTCGTAGAGGGAGAGCTGCAGCCCGTGGGCTCGCAGAAGGAGAGCTGTGGGCCGGCTTGCACAGGAACAGCTGCGGGCCGACTGCTATAGGGAAAGGTGCAGGCCGTCGGCTTGCAAAACATAGGTGCGGGACGGTGATGTGGGGAGAGGAAGCGTGGAGGGGGTATCTCGTAGAGAGAGACCTGCGGTATATTTCCAGTGTTGGCTTGCAGAGCTACAACTGCGAGCTCGACGGCTCACAGATGAAGAACTACGAGCCGACTGGTGGTTCGCAGAGGGAGAGTTGCGAGCCGGCGGGCTGGCTTGTAGAGGAAAAGCTACGAGCCCACCGATGGTTCACAGAAAGAGAGCTGCGGGCCGGCGGGCTGGCTCGTAGAGAAAGAGCTGCAAGCCGACTGGCTGACTCGTACAGGGAGAGCTGCGGCCCGTCAGCTTACAGAGGAAGAGCTGCGAGCCGGCTCGCAGAGGAACAGCTGCAGGCGAACTGGTATAGGGAGAGGTGCGGGCCGTCGGCTTGCAAAGGGATAGCTGCGGGACGGTGATGTGGAGTAACGGATCGTGAAGGGGGTATCTCGCAGAGAGAGAGAGCTGCGGTATATTTCCAGTGTTGACTTGCAGAGGTACAACTGCGGGTTTGCTCCCAGAGGAAGAGCTGCGAGCCGAACAATGGTTTGCAGAGGGAGAGCTGCGGGCCGGCGGGCTGGCTCATAGAGGAAGAGTTCCGAGCCAACTAGCTGGCTCGAAGAGGAAGAGCTGCAGGCCGCCTCGCACAGGAACAGCTGCGGGCCAACTGCTATAGGGAAAGGTGCGGGCCGTCGGTTTGCAACTCATAGGTGCAGGGCAATGATGTGAAGAGAGGGAGCATGAAGGGAGTATCTCGTACAGGGACAACTGCGGTATATTTCCAGTGTTGGCTTGCAGAGATACAACTGCGGGCCCGAGGACTCGCAGAGCGAGAGCTTATTCCTAAAACCATGTAATCTTTCTAAACATATGTCACGTCCATTTTGTACCATTGAAACTGATAACCACCTTCTCTATACACTACAGATCCCACGAACATGCCAATAAAAGTATAAGTGCTATTTTTATACTAGATAAAGCTCTATTACTTGATTTTTATAAACACTACTGTTGGGTGCACAAAATAAAGAATATGAGATGAGGAGAGTAAACGGAGGTGTAATTCCTAAACTTTAATTATACCATTCCTTTAATATATGTATATTCAGGGCTTTCAATGGGATAAAAAAAATGGCGGGTGTCTAAAAGCGGTAGCAGTGTTCAGCACCGGTAAAATCCGGCCCACTTAAAGGCCTGCGTATATTCAGCACAGAGACACAACCTAACAATTTTCATCACTTATAATAACAGTTACTTTACTAGTGTGAAAAAATTGTACAGAAAATTTACTAAAACATTTTTTTCTTTTTTATCTCTCACACATTTATGAAATATCTCTTGTAAAGAAACGCCGCTCTCCACCTTTATTTCATAAGAACGAGCAATAAATAATCCCTTTACCAGCATCTAGTCACTAACTACTAACACGGTGCAGTATACCCAATTGTAAACCACAAACACTATTTAGATTATATCTTAAAGCATCCTCAAAAGATTCTAACCATGCATACATACAGAAAGCAACATGTACGTTTACTTTGTCCATTTACTCTCCATGTAATCTGTGCACATTTTCAACGGGTTCGCAGTATAACACCTGTCTTCACTTATATTCAAATGTACCTCACAGTATAAAATATAACATCACAACCTATGCATATGTAATATTTCCAACATAACACAGTGCAGTTTTATACCAATGAAACTGATTGCACCATTCTCTATATAGTACAAACCCTACCAATATGGCAATAAACTTAGAAGTGCTATTTTTATAATACAAAGAGCTGTATTAGATTATTTTAATAAACAGTACCGCTGGGGGGCACAAAATGGTGGTGGGAGCTGCACAGAGTAAATAAAGGTGTAATTCCCAAACTTTTTATGTATCGTTCCTTTACTATACGTATATTAACAGCTTTAAGTGGAATGAAAAATTTGGCATCTGTCTTAAACGGGTGGCGGAGCTCAGTACCGACAAAACCCGGACCACTTAAAAGCCTGCGTATATTCAGCACACAAACACACTCAGACAATTACCTTCACTAATAATCACATTTACTTTAGCCCTGTGAACAAAATCGTACAGAAAATATACACAGAACATTTTCATTTATTTTTTATCTCTCACATATTTATAAAAAATGTCTTCTGAAGAAACGCTCCCCAACAACTTACATTTCATAACAACACCAAAATACAAAGCCTCCCAGTAACACACCAGTCTTGATTGATATTGAAATCTACCTCTCAGTATAAAAAATGAGACCACAAATTGTCCACATAACATTTCTGGTTTTTGTTCCATCTCTGTTAAGTTAATAACACATGAATTTTCTACTCTTGCCCCTTCCCCACTATTTCCACACTAAGCATAATTTAACTTACGTTCGTAGTTGGTATGCAGATTCCAAATGTCAGAAACGCATGCAATTCTTTCTTTGTCACACAGTACATGTAATGCACCGCTCTCATCAAGAATGGAACCAGTAATGGCACAATTTCCCTGTTGCTCCACACATAAATACATGTAAAGAACAAATCAGAATAGTTCCTTGATTTTTTCAAATTGCAAAACTTCTCTCTATTGGTTATTTTTGAACTTTCCATATAAACAGTTTTTTAAAAATTTAAGAACACATACAGGTGAGAAGTTCAACGTATTCTATCAACAAACTTTCTAGAACATTCTACGACACGCGCAGGTTAAAAGTTCATCATTTTTTGAAACCTAACGATATTTTTTTGCAACATTTTCTCGAACATTTAAGGGCATGTGCAGGTTAAAAGTTCACCACTGATTTAAGTTCAAACAGTGCCTTCCAAATGCAAGTAGCAGGTGTGCTTGAACTGAGCAAATTTTATCCTATCATATGAACTCTACGTTGAAACTGCTTTTTATTAACCAATGACAAAGATGCTTTTCGACAAACTAATATGCACCCTACTTTTTAGTAAACAATGTTTTTCATCTATCCATATCTTCCAGCTACACCTTCAAAATGCTAGTGTGGATCGTAGGACATAGCTATGTTTTCTGATGCAAGAGGTATGCAGAACAGAGACGTATTGACTTAGACCTAGGTTTACAAAATGTGCACATTAAATGGTTTGCACAGAGAGGATTGAAGTGGCACCAATTGCTCCCTTTGGTTAAAACCTGTTTGCATCTCCAACTCCCTGACCTCATGATTGTGCACTGTGGTGGAAATGACCCAGGCACATTGACTGGGGTAGGTTTGGAAATGCTAATGAAGGACACCTTTAGAAAATTGATGTTGCTTTTGCCTCAAACTGTCTTTGTATATTCCAATATATGCCAAAGACAGAAGTGGAAATGGTCAAACAAATTTTGTCCTCAAATTGAAAAATCTAGGAAAAATGTCAACAAAGCTGTGTCTGCATACCTCAGAGACCATAGAATGGGGTCGATTTACAACAACAACATACGTTTTGATATGGCTGATATCTACAGAAGTGATGGAGTACACTTCACAGATGAGGGAAACCGAGCTTTCCTGATTAACTTGAAGCTGTGCATTCGCACTTACATGTAGCTCCAACTAATAAACACAAGGGCTCTTTTTAGAGCTGCCTTATATTCCCAATTTCGGCTTGCAGAGTGTCACCTGCGGGCCGTCGGGCAGGCTCGCAGAGGAAGAGCTGCGGTCCGTGGGCTCAGCTCGCAGAGGGAGACCTATGGGCCGTCGGCTCGCAAACGCAGAGCTGTGAGCCAATGGACTGCTAGTGTTTTATGGTTTAGGGTAGTGCAGTGGTGTTTGTGTAGTGTAGGGGGTCCTGCTGTGGGTAGTGTTTTAGGGTTTACGGTAGTGCAGTGGTGTTTGTGTAGTGTAGAGGGTGGTGCTGGGGGTACATTTAGGGTTTAGGGTATGGCAGTGGTCTTTACGTAGTGTATGGGGCCTGCTGTGAGTAGTGTTTTAGGGTTTAGGGTAGTGCAGTGGTGTTTGGGAAGTGTAGAGGGTCGTGCTAGGGGTAGCGTTTTACGGTTTAGGGTAGTACAGTGGTGTTTCTGTAGTTTAGGGGATCGTGCTGGGGATAGTGTTTTAGGGTTTAAGGTAGTACAGTGGCGTTTCTGTAGTGTAGGGGGTCATGCTGGCAGTAGTGGTTTAGTGTTTAGTTACATAGTGCAGTGGTGTTTGGGTAGTGTAGGCGGTCATGCTGGGGTAGAGTTTTAGGGTTTAGGGTAGTGCAGTGGTGTTTCTGTACTGTAGGGGGTCGTGCTGGGGTAGTGTTTTAGGGTTTAAGGTAGTGCAGTGGTGTTTCTGTAGTGTAGGGGGTCGTGCTGGCAGTAGTGGTTTAGTGTTTAGTTAGGTAGTGCAGTGGTGTTTGCGTTGTGTAGAGGGTCGTGCCGACAGACTGACTCACAGAGCTCTGAGCCAACGGACTGGCTTCAAAAGGCATAGCCGCGACCTCGTGATGTGGGGAGAGGCAGCGTGAAAGGAGTATCTTACACAGACACCAGTGTTGCCTCGCAGAGGTAAAACTACACACCCGATGGCTTCTACACGGAGAGATGCGAGCTAACGGACTAAGTCACAAAATGGCTGCCAACACTTCCTAGTTTCAACCGTTCACAGCCAATGAGCCGCGAGCTCGTGCTCGTAACCCTCAGCCAATCAGATGTCAGAATTCTCAAATATCGATATCTGTAAAATTTGATATTTCTCAAAAACTACTGAACGGATTTACACCATTTCAACAAAAGCGCGCTTTCTGGACCACAACCTTTCTCCCTCACAAATTTGGCGTAATTCTGTTCAGCAGTTTAACCTGTAGCCTTGTCTAAAGTTTCCTATGGAAAATGCATTGAGAAAACACATTTTGGGACTCCCCTTTTTTCTCAGCCCCCCTTGACCAATCACCCCCAAACTTTCGAGATAAGAGCTGATCAAAAAAGAGAAACTTTTTTGAAAATTTCGTAAAGATTCGTCAAACGACGCCAAAGTTATAAGCACATGGAGGGCTCCAGGAGAGGAGCTGTGCAACACCCCTCCCAACATGAGTGAAGCCCCGGGGCTGCGGGGACCCCAGCGGGCCCCCACAGCCCCATCGACCCCCAGCTATTATTTTTTAAGAAATGCCCGCGGTACCTAGCCCACCCGGGGACCTCATTAAAATAAAACGCGGGAACCTGCAACCCCAGCGGGAATTGCGCCGATTTTTTTTTTTATAAAAAATGCTTTTTTTGGCCCTGGGGTCCTTCTGGGACCCCCTGAGCAGGCCTAGGGGGTCACGGTGTTTCTACCCTGCCCCCTTCTCTTGTTTTATACCTTTGTTTCTCTGTTTTCTAGTGACTCGCTTCTACCGAGCCACAAGATGGCTGCCAACACTTCCTGGTTTGGAGTGTTCACAGCCAATCACAGTGAAGCTCGTGCACGGGACTTAGGCTCCGCCCAGATATTGAAACTTTTATTTTTCTTATTTCTCAGCAACCACTGAACGGATTTATACAATTTTACAAAAGGTCGCTTTCTGAGCCAAGCACTACCTTTTTGCCAAATGTGGGGTAATTCCGTTCAGTAGTTTCGACTGTAGCCTTGCACAAAGTTTCCTATGGGAAATTGATTTTTGACTCTTATTTTTGTATTTCTCAAAAACTACTGAACGGATTTACCCCATTTAAAAAGAAGGTCGCTTTCTGAACCAAGCTCTACCTTTCTGCCAAATTTGAAGTAATTCCGTTCAGCAGTTCGGGCTGTAGCTCGTCGCAAAATTTCCTATAAAAATTAACATGGAGAAAACGCGTTTTGGGACCCCCCTTTTTCTCAGCCCCCGCTTGACAAATCACCCCCAAACTTTCAAGATAGGAGCTAACCTAAAAAGTGCAACTTTTTGCAAAATTTCATAAAGATTCGTCAAACAACGCCAAAGTTATTAGCAAATCAAAAAATGCTTTTCCTATGGAAACTAGGTTGTACCTATAACTACCTACTGGCGACTGCCAGTAGGTAATATATATATATATATATATATATATATATATGTATATATATATATATATATATAATCTACTGGCGGTCGCCAGTAGATAGTTATAGTTAGAACCTATTTTCCATAGGAAATCTGCGACATTCTATTTGAAATAACTCTCTTGCCGGTTGACGTATCTTCGCGAAATTTTCAAACTTCGTGGGGCGCTCCGGTCCACTCCTACCCTGAAAGTCTCGGGGTGATTCGTCAAGCGGGGGCCGAGAAAAAGGGGGTCCCAAAACGTGTTTTCCCCATTCATTTTTCCATAGGAAACTTTAGACACGGCTACAGCCCGAACTGCTGAACGGAATTACACCAAATTTGGCAAAGAGGTAGTTCTTGGTTCAGAAAGAACCCTTTTGTTAAATGGTGTAAATCCGTTCAGTAGTTGCTGAGAAAATCAAAAGTAAAAGTACATATATATCTATGGGCACGGAGGATTCGCGCACCCTGAGCGCACCCTGCGCGCACCGTCCCGATCACGAGCTGCATGCTAATTGGCTGTCAGCTGGCTGTCAACATTCCGATTCAGGAAATGTTGGCAGCCATTTTGTCCCTCGGTAGAACCGAGGGACAGAAACAAGTGCGCAAAGCGCACAAAGGGAGCAGGGTAGAAACACCCTGACCCCTAGGTCTGCTCAGGGGGTCCCACAAGGACCCCTGGGCAGAAAAAGCATTTATTTATTTTTAAATCGGCAGGATGCGCTCAGGGTGCGCGGATCCTGCCAATAAAAAAAAATTTGTATTTTGCCCCCGGGTGGCCCAAGTCCCGGGGGCATGGTGAGGGGTTAAATTTATGTATGGGGGCCCCCAAGCCCGGGGACCGCCACCCCCGGGGCTTTCTTTTTAAAATGGTGCGGGAGGGCTCTGAGCCCTCCCGCAGCCCCGAGGACCACCACCTCCCGGGGCTCTTTTTTTTACAATTTCCTGTGTGGGGGCTCGAGCCCCCCACACGCCCCGAGACCGCCACCTCCCGGGGCACTAACAAATTAAAATGGGGGTCCGTTTTGGACCCCCAAAGCCCCGGGGACCACCACCTCCCGGGGCTTTGCTGATGTGGGGAGGGGGCCACGCGGCCCCCTCCTGGAGCCTGTGGTGGCCCTGGGGACCGCCACCCCCAGGGCCGGCTCCTGCAGTGTCCCGGGTGCCTACCCCGGGACACTGCTGTTTGCAATGACAGGACGGGAGCCTCGCGGCTCCCGTCCTGTCATTGCAAACTGCTTTGGATATTGGAAGAGAGAGCAGGGAAACCTGCTCTCTCTTCCAATATCCAAAGCACATTGCTGCTCCCCATGTGGAAAAGCAATGCCGGCTCCCTTAGGACACGGGGAGCCAGCGGGACTGTGGGGGGTTTGGGGACCCCCCCCACAGTCCCCAACGAGAGGCCAGGCCCCAGGGGCTGGGGTCCCCGGGGCAAAAGGAGGCCTGAGGAGGGGGGCCACGCAGCCCCCCTCCTTAAAAATGAATGTTAAAGTGTAGGCCATGCCCCGGGGATGGGGTCCCCGGGGCAGTATTCGGCCAGGGAGGGGGCCACGCGGCCCCCTTCCCGTTTAATTTTAATTAAAAAAAAAGGGGTAAGGCCCTGGGGGATGGGGTCCCCAGGGCCCAAAAATAGGAAAAAGGAAGGGGGCCACACAGCCCCCTTCAGGAAAAAAAAACGATCGGGCCGCAGGCCCCGCCCCTTCCTTCACCACTCTGAAACGCGCCCCTGGCGCGTTTGCAGATGGGGAAGTAATTACACTTCAATACTGGGGTCCCTGGGGGCCAACTAGCCCACCAGGAACCTCCAGTATGCGCCAGGGGCTGTGTTGCAGAGAGGTGTACAGAGGCCACGCCCTTTATACACCTCTCTGCAACGCAGCTCTGTGGCGCTTTTGGAGGTACATGGTGGGCTAGTTGGCCCCCAGGGACCCTCAGGATTCAAGGGGACTTAATCCCCCAACTTAAAACGCGCCACGGGCGCGTTTGCACAGTGGTGAAGGGAGGGGGCGGGGCTTCAGGTGACATGTGTGCAAACAGGCCCCGTGGCGCGTTTTAAGATGGGGAATTAAATCCCCTTCAATCCTGAGGGTCCTGGAGGCCAACTAGCCCAACAGGTACATCCAGAAAGCGCCACAGAGCTGCGCTGCAGAGAGGTGTAAAAGGGGTGTGGCCTCTCTACACGTCTCTGCAACACAGCCCCTGGCGCATACTGGAGGTTCCTGGTGGGCTAGTTGGCCCCTAGGGACCCTCATGATTCAAGGGGGCTTAATCCCCCAACTTAAAACGCGCCACGGGCGCGTTTGCACAGATGTCACCTCAGGCCCCGCCCCCTCCCTTCACCATTGTGCAAATATTCCTCTAAAATCTGCCGAAATACGAATTCCGATTTACTCACCTGTTATCAGGAGAGACCTCAGTGCTGCATCTTTCAGCCCAGTACTGATCCTCAAAAGTAATTTTAACCGTACTTACCAGTAACTTGAATTTCCTTCCATAGGATATCATTGCCTGCTTTTTGCTGAAAAAGTTTCTAAGTGTTGATTTTTGAAACATACAAATATTCCTCTAAAATCAGCCGAAATACGAATTCCGATTTACTCACCTGTTATCAGGAGAGACCTCAGTGCTGTATCTTTCAGCCGAGTACTGGTCCTGAAAAGTAATTTTAACCGTACTTACCAGTAACTTGAATTTCCTTCCATAGGCTAACATTGACTGGTTTCACTTGGAAATTCTTCTGTGTGTGGAGTTTTGGAACTTTACAATATTCCTCTAAAATCAGCCGAACTACGAATTCCGATTTACTCACCTGTTATCAGGAGAGACCTCAGTGCTGCATCTTTGAGCCCAGTACTGATCCTGAAAAGTAATTTTAACCGTACTTACCAGTAACTTGTATTTCCTTCCATAGGAATCCATTGTCTGGTTTTCAGCAGAAAAGTTTCAAAGTGTCGATTTTCACAAACTACAAATATTCCTTAAAAATCGCCTGTATGACTTAAACGCATTCTTTCAACTGTTTAAAGGAGATGCACCAGTGCTGGATCCAGGATCCACCACTGAGTAAGAAAAAGTAACGATAACACTACTTACCTGCTAAGTGAATTTCCTCCCATAGGATAACATTGGTGATTCTATGTGAAAAAGTTTCTAAGTGTCAACTTTTAAAATACAATAATATTCCTTAAAAATCACTACTGTAACCAAAACGCTTTTACTCAACTGTTTACAGGAGATGTCCCAGGACTGAATCTAGGATCCAGTCCTGTGGTTAGAAAAGTAATCCATAAAGTAACTAATTGCATTTAACTAGAAATTCACATTGAGCTCAATGTTGCATTGTGTTTGAAATTGTGTTGCCCATTGCAACAACTGTAACTACTGTACTTAAAACTCTATTGCCTATTTGCAAAGTATTTAAACTAAAGTAATTCATTCTGAGAAAGTATATTTTGTAATGTAATGTATAATGTAATTACAATGTAATTTAATAAATAAAATATCTAAAAATAAATAGTTTTAAAAAATGTAGTAAATCAGTATCAAAAAATAAATATAACAATTAATACATTTAAAAATTGTCATTTACAAAACCTTTGAAATTCACTGAAAAAACCATAGGTTTTAGGGGTGTTATAGTTAGAAATTAGCATTTAAAAACCTTTGAAATTCACTGAAAAAACCATAGGTTTCAGGCATGTTATAGTTAGAAATTAGCATTTAAAAACCTTTGAAATTCACTGAAAAAACCATAGGTTTCAGAGACGTTATAGTTAGAAATTAGCATTTAAAAAACCTTTGAAATTCACTGAAAAAATCATAGGTTTTAGGGACAGTTATAGTTAGTTGGACATTTCACTCGTACAAAACCCGTGAAATTCCCCCGTTATAGTTAGTTCAGCTAACTATAACTCGCGCCCCATAATGCACTGCTGATGACGTCACATATTACATCACTCATGACATGGTCAGTGACATCACTGATGACATCACTGATGACATCTCAAATGACATCACTGATGACATCACTGATGACATCATCCACGTGATAATCTGATGCACCTCCTCACACCCTAATATAACCTTTGATACACCCACTTTAAATTACAGACTGCCATTCGCAAAACCATAGACACTCCAACACCAATAACTACATACCCACTCACTGATTCTTAGGTCTACACACACACATCCACTCACTCACCCGTACAGTCACTCATACTTATGGTCACTCAGTACAGGACTATCATATGCACTCTTACTCCTATATAGACACTCAAACACCGCCACTCATCCATAGAGGTACTCACACACCTAGTCAGTCATGCAAATAATTAAACACACTGCCATTTACTCACCTATACACTTATACACACACCAGCTCACTTAATCATACAAATACTAGCACATTGTTACGCTCTTATACAATCACTGATACAAGCACACACTCATCCATACAGCCACTATCACAATCACTCACTCTCGCTTATAGCTATTTATATACTCCAACACACATATATACTGCCTTTCACATATGTAGTTACTCACACATGTACCACTGGGACATACATTCACTCACTAACACACTCTTACACACACTTACCCACCCATACAGTCTATCACAGATGCACTCTTGAAACCATCCACCCAGTGAATCACCCACTCACACATCTATGCACAGAGTCGCACACACCCCTCCCACACAAACACTCAGGCACCCATACAGATACTCAGACAACCATTCAATAACTCATATAGACACTCATGTAGCTATTCACAAACACATGCAGCCACTTACACAGCAACAGACAGACGGATACAGACATTCACCCAGTTTAGTCACTAACCCATGCATTCAGTAAGATACGTTAAATCACTCACTTATAGAGTCAGTCATGCACCTACTAAATCATCCATACAGACACTTATACACCCACTCATTCTTCAATACGCCTTTCCCTATATATATTAAAAATATTTAAACTTTACAGAAACACACAGTCACTGCATGATGTCATCAGTGATGTCATCAGTGATGTCACTGACCATGTCATGAGTGATGTAATATGTGACGTCATCAGCAGTGCATTGCGGGGCGCGAGTTATAGTTAGCTGAACTAACTATAACGGGGAATTTCACGGGTTTTGTACGAGTGAAATGTCCAACTAACTATAACTGTCCCTAAAACCTATGGTTTTTTCAGTGAATATATATATATATATTATCTACTGGCGGTCGCCAGTAGATAGTTATAGTTAGGACCTATTTTCCATAGGAAATCCGCAACATTCTATTTGAAATAACGTTGGCGCCGGTTGACGAATCTTCGCGAAAGCTTCCAACTTGTTGGGGGCGCTCCGGTCCGCTCCTATCCTGAAAGTCTCGGGGTGATTCGTCAAGCGGGGGCGTTTTCCCCATTCATTTTTCCATAGGAACCGTTCATCGCGGCTACAGCCCGAACTGCTGTACGGAATTACACCAAATTAGGCAAAGAGGTAGCCCTTGGTTCAGTGTCGTGCCTTTTGCTTAAATGGTGTAAATCCGTTCAGTAGTTCCTGAGAAAATCAAAAGTAAAGTCACATATATATCTATGGCCGAGTAGGGTCCGCGTACCCTCCCGATCACGAGCTGCATGCTAATTGGCTATCAAGTGGCTGTCAACACTCCAAATCAGGAAGTGTTGGCAGCCATTTTGTCCCTCGAACAAGTGCGCAAAGCGCAAAAAGGGAACAGGGTAGAAACACCCTGACCCCCTAGGTCTGCTCAGGGGGTCCCACAAGGACCCCCTGGGCAGAAAAAAGCATTTTTTTTTTTAAACGGCGGGATGCGCTTAGGGTGCACGGATCCCGCCGATTAAAAAAAAAGCACAAGAAACAAGTGCGCAAAACGCACAAAGGGGGCAGGGTAGAAACACCCTGACCCCTAGGTCTGCTCAGGGGTCCCACAAGGACCCCTGGGCAGAAAAAGCATTTTTTTTAAAAAAATCAGCGGGATGCGCTTAGGGTGCACGGATCCCCGATTTAAAAAAAAAACACAAGAAACAAGTGCGCAAACGCACAAAGGGGGCAGGGTAGAAACACCCTGACCCCCTAGGTCTGCTCAGGGGTCCCACAAGGACCCCTGGGCAGAAAAAGCAAAAAAAAAGACCGGCATCGTGCCGGAGGCCCCGCCCCTGCCTGCAGCAGTCTGAAAACGCGCCCCTGGCGCGTTTTAAGAAGGAAGTAATTCCCCTTGAATACTGGGGGTCCCTGAGGCCAACTAGCCCACCAGGAACCTCCGGTATGCGCCAGGGGCTGCGTTGCAGAGAGGTGTACAGAGGCCACGCCCCTTTTACACCTCTCTGCAACACAGCTCTGTGGTGCTTTTTGGAGGTACATGGTGGGCTAGTTGGACTCCAGGGACCCTCAGTATTCAAGGGAACTTAATCCCCAACTTAAAACACGCCACGGGCGTGTTTGCACAGTGGTGAAGGGAGGGGCGTGGCTTCAGCTGACATGTGTGCAAACAGGCCCGTGGCGCGTTTTAAGATGGGGAATTAAATCCTCTTCAATCCTGAGGGTCCCTGGGGGCCAACTAGCCCACCAGGTACCTCCAGTAAGCACCACGGAGCTGCGTTGCAGAGTGTTGTAAAAAGGGGCATGGCCTCTGAACACCTCTCTGCAACGCAGCTCTCTGGCGCATACTGGAGGTATCTGGTGGGCCAGTTGGCCCCTAGGGACCCTCGGGATTGAGGAGGAATTCATTCTCCATCTTAAAACGCGCCACAGGGCGTGTTTGCAGACATGTCACTTCAGGCCCCACCCCTTCCTTCACCATTGTGCAAATATTCCTCTAAAATCAGCCGAACTACGAATTCCGATTTACTCACCGGTTATCAGGAGAGACCTCAGTGCTGCATCTTTGAGCCCAGTACTGATCCTGAAAAGTAATTTTAACCGTACTTACCAGTAACTTGAATTTCCTTCCATAGGCTAACATTGACTGGTTTCACTTGGAAATTCTTCTGTGTGTGGAGTTTTGGAACTTTACAATATTCCTCTAAAATCAGCCGAACTACGAATTCCGATTTACTCACCTGTTATCAGGAGAGACCTCAGTGCTGCATCTTTGAGCCCAGTACTGATCCTGAAAAGTAATTTTAACCGTACTTAACAGTAACTTGAATTTCCTTCCATAGGATATCATTGCCTGCTTTTTGCTGAAAAAGTTTCTAAGTGTCGATTTTTGAAACATACAAATATTCCTCTAAAATCAGCCGAACTACGAATTCCGATTTACTCACCGGTTATCAGGAGAGACCTCAGTGCTGCATCTTTGAGCCCAGTACTGATCCTGAAAAGTAATTTTAACCGTACTTACCAGTAACTTGAATTTCCTTCCATAGGCTAACATTGACTGGTTTCACTTGGAAATTCTTCTGTGTGTGGAGTTTTGGAACTTTACAATATTCCTCTAAAATCAGCCGAACTACGAATTCCGATTTACTCACCTGTTATCAGGAGAGACCTCAGTGCTGCATCTTTGAGCCCAGTACTGATCCTGAAAAGTAATTTTAACCGTACTTACCAGTAACTTGAATTTCCTTCCATAGGCTAACATTGACTGGTTTCACTTGGAAATTCTTCTGTGTGTGGAGTTTTGGAACTTTACAATATTCCTCTAAAATCAGCCGAACTACGAATTCCGATTTACTCACCTGTTATGAGGAGAGACCTCAGTGCTGCTTCTTTGAGCCCAGTACTGATCCTGAAAAGTAATTTTAACCGTACTTAACAGTAACTTGAATTTTCTTCCATAGGATATCATTGCCTGCTTTTTGCTGAAAAAGTTTCTAAGTGTCAATTTTTGAAACATACAAATATTCCTCTAAAATCAGCCGAACTACGAATTCCAATTTACTCACCGGTTATCAGGAGAGACCTCAGTGCTGCATCTTTGAGCCCAGTACTGATCCTGAAAAGTAATTTTAACCGTACTTACCAGTAACTTGAATTTCCTTCCATAGGCTAACATTGACTGGTTTCACTTGGAAATTCTTCTGTGTGTGGAGTTTTGGAACTTTACAATATTCCTCTAAAATCAGCCGAACTACGAATTCCGATTTACTCACCTGTTATCAGGAGAGACCTCAGTGCTGCATCTTTGAGCCCAGTACTGATCCTGAAAAGTAATTTTAACCGTACTTACCAGTAACTTGAATTTCCTTCCATAGGCTAACATTGACTGGTTTCACTTGGAAATTCTTCTGTGTGTGGAGTTTTGGAACTTTACAATATTCCTCTAAAATCAGCCGAACTACCAATTCCGATTTACTCACCTGTTATCAGGAGAGACCTCAGTGCTGCATCTTTGAGCCCAGTACTGATCCTGAAAAGTAATTTTAACCGTACTTACCAGTAACTTGTATTTCCTTCCATAGGAATCCATTGTCTGGTTTTCAGCAGAAAAGTTTCAAAGTGTCGATTTTCACAAACTACAAATATTCCTTAAAAATCGCCTGTATGACTTAAACGCATTCTTTCAACTGTTTAAAGGAGATGCACCAGTGCTGGATCCAGGATCCACCACTGAGTAAGAAAAAGTAACGATAACACTACTTACCTGCTAAGTGAATTTCCTCCCATAGGATAACATTGGTGATTCTATGTGAAAAAGTTTCTAAGTGTCAACTTTTAAAATACAATAATATTCCTTAAAAATCACTACTGTAACCAAAACGCTTTTACTCAACTGTTTACAGGAGATGTCCCAGGACTGAATCTAGGATCCAGTCCTGTGGTTAGAAAAGTAATCCATAAAGTAACTAATTGCATTTAACTTGAAATTCACATTGAGCTCAATGTTGCATTGTGTTTGAAATTGTGTTGCCCATTGCAACAACTGTAACTACTGTACTTAAAAGTTTTTTTGCCTATATGCAAAGTATTTAAACTAAAGTAATTCATTCTGAGAAAGTATATTTTGTAATGTAATGTATAATGTAATTACAATGTATTTTAAAAATAAAATATCTAAAAATAAATAGTTTTAAAAAATGTAGTAAATCAGTATCAAAAAAATAAATATAACAATTAATACATTTAAAAATTGTCATTTACAAAACCTTTGAAATTCACTGAAAAAAACCATAGGTTTCAGACATGTTATAGTTCGGAATTAGCATTTAAAAAGCCTTTGAAATTCACTGAAAAAATCATAGGTTTCAGGCACGTTATAGTTAGAAATTAGCATTTAAAAAACCTTACAAATTCACTGAAAAAACCATAGGTTTCAGGGGCGTTATAGTTAGTTGGACATTGCACTCGTACAAAACCCGTAAAATTCCCCCATTATAGTTAGTTCAGGTAACTATAACTCGCGCCCCCGCAATGCACTGCTGATGACGTCACATATTACATCACTCATGACATGGTCAGTGACATCACTCATGACATCACTGATGACATCTCAAATGACATCACTGATGACATCACTGATGACATCATCCTTGTGATAGAGTGGCAGACCTCCTCTCACCCTAATATAACCTTTGATACACACACTCAAAAATAGAAACTAACATTTTCAAAACAATGGATATACCAATGCCAGTTACAACAACCTATTCGGTAATTTCTAAGATCTACATACACATCCACTCATTCACCAACAGTCCTATACAGTCACTCATACATGTACTCACTTAACATATGTACACATACACCTATACATCCTGTTACACACCGCCACTCATCCATAGAGTTACTCACACACATAGTCACTCATGCTAATAAAGAATCAAACATCCATTTACTTGCATATACAGTTATACACACACACCAGCACACTTACTTCTACAGAAACTTACACATACTTACTCTTTTAAACAATCACTTATAGAAACACATACTTATTCATACAGGAACTCTACCAATCTCTCACTCTCACATATACTCACTTATATACACCAATACTCACATATACTAGTTTAAAATATATGTAGTTACTTATAAAGACACTATTGAGACAGTCATTCACTCACTAACACACCCATACACACACTCATCCACCCATACAGTCCTGCACACATACTGTCTTCAACACATACAAACAGTGACACACTCATTCATGCATCTATGCACTAAGTAATATCCCCCACTGAACCATACAGACACTCAGACACTCATACTGATACTCGAAAAACCAAGTAATAACCCATATAGACACTCATGTAGCTACTCACCAACCCATGCAGTCACTTATACACAAAGTGAGAGACTGATACAGATATTTACATATTTAAACATTACTCACTATCCCATGTATTCACTAAGATACACTTAATCAGTCCGTTATACAATCAATTTTACAAAAAAAAATCATCCATTTAGACACTTATATACCCATTTATTCTTCCATCGACCTTGAGATATACATATATAAAACATATTTAATTTTCAGAAAAACACACATTCACTGGATGATGTCATCAGTGATGTCATTTGAGATGTCATCAGTGATGTCATGAGTGATGTCACTGACCATGTCATGAGTGATGTAATATGTGGCGTCATCAGCAGTGCATTGCGGGCGCATGAGTTATAGTTAGCTCAACTAACTATAACGGGGAATTTCAATGGTTTTGTATGAGTGAAATGTCCAGCTAACTATAACGCCCCTGAAACCTATGTTTTTTTAGTGAATTTCTAAGGTTTTTAAATGCTAATTCCTAACTATAACGTGCCTGAAACCTATGGTTTTTTCAGTGAATATATATATATATATATATATATATATATATATATATATATATATATATATATATATATATACATATATATATTACCTACTGGCGGTAATATATATATATATATATATATATATATTACCTACTGGCGGTCGCCAGTAGGTAGTTATAGTTAGAACCCAGTTTCCATAGGAAATGCGTTTTTTGTTTTGCCAATAACTTTGGCACCGTTTGACGAATCTTCGCAAAATTCTCCCAAAAATTTTTTCATCTAGGTCAGCTCCTATCCTGAAAATTTGGGGGTGAGTTGTCAAGTGGGGGCTGAGAAAAAAGGGGGGTCCCAAAAAGTATTTTCTCCATGTTAATTTCCATAGGAAAATTTAGCCAGGGCTACAGCCCGAACTGCTGAACGGAATTACATGAAATTTGGCAAAAGGTAGCTCTTCGTTCAGAAAGCGACCTTTTTTAAATGGTGTAAATCCATTCAGTAGTTGCTGAGAAATTCAAAAATAAGAGTAAAAAATCAATTTTCCATAGGAAACTTTAGCCAAGGCTACAGCCCGAACTGCTGATCGGAATTACACCAAATTTGGCACAAAGGTACTGCTTGGCTCAGAAAGCGACCTTTTTAAATATGGTGTAAATCCGTTCAGTAGTTGCTGAGAAATTCAAAAAAATATCGATATCTAGAGGCGCTGTGGATGTCACTGACCATGTCATGAATGATGTAATATGTGACGTCATCAGCAGTGCATTGCGGGGCGCGAGTTATAGTTAGCTGAACTAACTATAACGGGGAATTTCTATGGTTTTATACGAGTGACATGTCCAACTAACTATAACATCCCTGAAACCTATGGTTTTTCAGTGAATTTCTAAGGTTTTTAAATGCTAATTTCTAACTATAACGGGCGTGAAACCTATGGTTTTTTCAGTGAATTTCAATGGTTTTTAAATGCTAATTTCTAACTATAACGTCCCTGAAACCTATGGTTTTTCAGTGAATATATATATATCTATCTCTATATATATATATATATACATACACACATACTAATTACTATAGGCACAGCGTTTTTCTGTAATAGCTATGGCGCAGTTCAAAGGATCTTCACAAAATCTTTGTGAAACTTTCCAATAGATTTTCATCTACGTCAGCTCTTTCCAGGCAAGTTTGGGATCATGTGTCAAGCGGTGTGATAAAAAAAGTGGGGTGCCAAAACGCAATTTCTCAATGCAATTTTCCATAGGAAAAATTAACAGTGGTACCAAATAAATGGCTGAACGGATTACACCAAATTTGTCAGAAAGCTAAATCTTGGTCTAGAAACCGTGCTGTTTGTGAGCTGGTGTAAATGGGTACAGTAGTTTTTGAGAAATTAAGATTCAAAAACATTGTATATCTGTATGGTTGGGTTTGCAGGATGCTCTCGAGAGTCCCATGACCACTCAACCTCAAATAATAGTGCAATCTGACTGGCAGAGGGGGCTTTTATTCCCATCAGCCATCTAGCTCCTGTGTGAACAAAAGACTCCCACAGACTCCCACTGAAGCTGAAGCTGGTTCACTGAAACATGAAGAGAAATGTTGTGACTGCCATTTCAGGACATGATTACTCAGTCCTGAAAATTAAAACAAGAATAAGGTTTAAGGGGGCTGGACCGTGTGGGGGCGGGCAGAGGAATTCTTTCTGAGGCCAAAAAAAAAAAAGTTTTGTGGGGGTTTCCATGTGAGCCAGCGTGGTCCCCAGGACTTCTGTGGAAGTCCAACAGGAGCGCAAGGGCTGCGTGTCTGCATGTCTGCGTGTCTGCATGTCTGTGGTGGGTTGCCCCTAACAGGCAAAGCCATGCGCGGCAGAGGGGCTGGGCTCATGGCTGCATAAGGAATCTCACACTTCATCTGCACATGTTGTACCATAAGTGAAGATGCACACACTGATGCAGCCTGTCCTGTAACTGTTACTTGTGTTAGGAAAGGTTGGACTGCTGTCATTTATGCTTTACCTGTATTGTTTGCTAGTGAAGTTTGAGAAGGCACAACTAACTTTTCAAAGCCAAGATGATTGGCATTATGAATGGAGGGGTAGGGCCGGAGAAAAGTGGTAAAGAGAGCAGCTTTCAAGGAGACTGAGAAAGCAATGTGTTAGTGAGTACAGGACTTAAGATGATGTGGAGAGTTGCAAAAGGATAGTCAGAGGAGATTAAATGGGTGCATACTAGGTGTTTAGGGTGGAAATAGTAATCCATGGGTGTAAGAGGAAGCATTGATTAAAGAGGAGCTCAGGGTGCACAGGGGTGAAAAATCTAGGGTGCAAGGGTTTGAGGAACTCAGGATGCATGGAGTGGGGATGCAGGACAAAGGGAGTGATGGGTTCAAAGTTCAATGGGTGGTGATGCATGGTGACGAGAGGAAAACTGAGTGCAATTGATTGGGGAGCTCACATTGTAAGTGGTAAAGGACCATAGGATGCATCGGGTGAGGAGTGCAGTATATAGTGAGCAAAAAGGAGGTTGTAATAGGTGGTAGGAGAGTCTAGAGTGTGGGGAGTACTGGGTGCAATCAGCAAACAAGCTTCCTTAGGCACTAAGAACTGGCATAGCAGGTGCTGCAGCAGTGCATGCCCCTTCCCACACACATGAGTACACAGAGAATATGTACAACATGGGCATCAGGAGAGGCTCTGGTTATGATCCATGAGCATCATCCTGTAAGCAGAAGTCTGTGAGCAGTGTGGAAACAGCAGCAGCATGGTCAGGTCAGTGCAAAGATGTGTGTTAGCTTTTTATTGCCAACACATTATTCTGAGGGTAGACAGGACAGCAGGACCTCATAGCCACATGTAAGCATCCAAGAGAAGCCATAGGCATGGGTGAGTTCACTGTCAGGCTCTATATGAACTCTGTAAGGAGGACAGTGGAGCGTACATCAGAATCCTGCAGTAGCCAATGAGTTCCAAAAGTGATTGTTTCAGTGTTGGGGGTGCATCTGGACTAGGGCAGGGTTCAAAGCAGAGTTGCATGCACTATCCTGTGAACTACCAGGGAGGGGCTCTCTAAATGTGTCAAGTTAAATATGTTTTAATGTAGTGGCTAGTATAAAGCTTTGTGTTGGGGAAGTTGTCAGGCCCTCATCAATCTAAAACAAACAGTGATCAAAAGCAAAAACTGTTTTTTGATCTCAAACATCACACGTTCCCATAGTAGTCCCTAGCACTGAAGGGAACTAATTTGTATGTGGATGTGCTCGTTGTGAAAGGCTTCACACACCATGAAGTTAGTCAGTGGCTGTCGTGGGCTGACCCAATGTCCCATGCTTTATGCTGTATTGGACAGAAGAAAAATATGGATGGCACAACAACAAACCAAAAGCCCCCATAAGAAAGTATATTAAATATAGCATGTTGGTCAACACAAAAGATCTTAGATAATGCAGTCCCGATGAATAACTTTTACCCGGAGTCAAAGGACTCCCAATAGCATTTGTTTCTAAGCACTGGCGCTCCAGCTGTAGACATGCTGCCAATGCAGGTCTGTCTCAGGACTGCGGTCCCCTTTCACTTGGATCCAGAGATGTTTATTAAGGGCACACAACGTACACTAGCTGAGATACTAATGTGCTGCCCATCTGAATGGTCTGTGCCAGACACTATCTCTGTATTGAAATGAAATGCATCACAGCTGTACCTACCAAACAGCGTGGGCTCAGGCTAATCTTGCATAGTTTATAACCATGATTTTTAATAATGAATCAGTCATCTGTAGGCATTTGCAGCAAAGTGCATGGTATAAGCATCCTATTCCAAGGTACAAAAAAGAGTTTATTGCTAATGTGAAAAGGTAGAGCGTGAGAGCCCTACGTCTGGATGTCAGTCTGGGTGAAAATCCCGCACACTCCCTGCCTCTAAGCCAAATAATAGGCTGTGGATTTCTAGCTGCTAGTGTTATTGAAATGTGCTCATGTACACAGACATACAAAGTCAAAATTGCCTATTCCAGTCATGTTAATGCTGCAGAATAGAGAAATAATGCGAATGAAACTGGCACTGTATAATGTTTTAGGACAATAATTCAGCAGTCTGCTTTTCATCTCATTCTCTTTCATGCAGAACATCCAGCGGGCTTCTTAGATATTATCCAGCTTTTTTTCTCGCAGTTCCTGTTTTATAGATCACTTACATATGCAGTTGGTAAATACAGTAGTTGAAAGAAAAAAGTATTTTATTTCACAGAGATGCAATGGCATATATTCGTTATATGTCTATGCACATTTATAATGAGTATATTAAAAACCCACCCCTGATTAGGGGAAGAATGGGCCACCAGAAGCATAAACTAGATAGACAATATGCAAAAGGTCCAAGCAGATTATGCATCCAAGAGATGCATTTTGATTTTGCAATTTAGAAATAGTAGGGCTATTGCAGAAACTTCGCACCGGGGCAGATATATGAAACCAAGGCAAATTCTTGTGCATTATCTTTGCTGCTTATTCAATGGAGAATTTGAAAACCGTGCTGGAGAGTCCTGGACCTTTACTGGGCAATCTCTTAGTCGAGTCATCAAACATTTGACCTAATAGATTATATGACCCTTTATAGCTGGCATCAAGCATTGAAAGGGAGAAAACATCAACATTACTCGTGAAACCCATGTGACTCCAAAATGAGGACCAGGAATCGCTGAATATGATCGAAGGGTTTTATTTGGATTACCAATCAGTTCAGTAAATATGCAAGCCAAATGCAAATTTAATAAGTATATTAGTAAACTAGGCAGAGTGAAACATCTCAGTTGGTTGAGACGCAACAGAATGAGATACAGAATTGTGACAGCCACAATTATAAAATATAAATAAAATAAATTAAACAGGTATTCCATAAAGAAACTGCCCTTCTCTACTCTTACATGGGTCAAATATAGAATCATTTATTAGGGGTTTGTAATTCTGGAGCACGAAAGAAAAAGGTGTTAGCATGATCAGACCTCAGTCCAAGGAACAGAATTAAGGATTTAGCATAAAGCTTCACACTGACAAGAATAGGGCAAGCGGAGAAGTCTGTACCGCTCAAAGTCTAAATTGAATCTCTCCTAACTCAAACTATGGGAGCACCAATATAAAAATAACAAACGATTTAAAAACACTCTTATCTCCATACACACCACCAGGAGCCAATCAAAATCATTGAGCAAGTGCATCTGCACCAAGACTCTGAATTCACAATGCATCGGACTAAGGCTGCTGTTCTCAGTCTTGAACATCTTGCCATTCTGGTACACGATGAACAGAAAGCTACTTTCAACCATTGTTCCTTTAGGTTCAATGTCAAGTCTCTCACAGGTCTCCCTCTCAGTCGTCTAATACCAACATTTAACCTTTCTCTAACTATTGAAATAATAAACCTGCAAAAGAACAAACGTATGCTAGCAAATAAATACATTTCAACTGAGGCCTGTAGTCAGGCTAACTTAATTGAGCGTTTAATGTGCACTTCAATTACATTGTTATACATGCACACATGTAACTTTAAAAAGAACTGCAAAACAGGAGTAAAAGAATGCATGTTTATGTATAAAAATATAACTCAAAGTGTAAGTGTAAAACATGAATAGGAAATACATGTTTCATGTTCAACCTAAACATTAGTGCACACACGTATATAAATTTAAGGCACACAGTGACTATAATGTCAGGTGCACGTATATAACTGCATTTCTGTGAACAGTATATTAACCAGGTAATGCATGACACACACTGGCTTCACATTTTTATGCTGTAAGGAAATATATGCCCCCGTCCCCTTCATAAATAAAGTTGCATCAGGGGAAGGGGCCTCTGAAGCAGTACTCTGGGAGGGGGACCCATGCTCTCCCCCTCCCCAAACATTAGAAAATGTATGACCTTTTGGGCTCTGTCACATCTCAAGGGTCATTTTATTTTAAAAAAATTGTTAACATTTTTTTGGTCTCCATCAGGGGATATATAGGTATATACCATGTTTCCATAGGAAAATAGTTTTTTGACTTGCCTATAACTTTGGCGCCATTTGACTAATCTTCACAAAATGTTCCCAAAAAGTGTGCCAGTTATTCTTCTTGCACATGGAAAGTTTTGGGGTGATCCATCAAATGGGGGCTGAGAAAAAGGGGGGGTCAAAAATGTGCGTTTCCCATGTTAATTTCCATAGTACCTTTGAACACAACTACAGCCCGAATTGCTGGACGGAATTACACCAAATTTGGCAGAAAGCTAGCTTTTCATCTGCAGATTGTGCTTTTTGTTATTTGGGGAAATCTATTCAGTAGTTGTTGAGAAATTAAAGAAAATACAGTTAGAGCTTGTGCAGGGAAATATATAGCTCTGATTGGCTGCCAACACTACAACCAGGAAGTGTTGGCAGCCATCTTGGGACTCGGCTTCAACGGGAAAGGAGGCAGGGTAGGAATACACTAACCCCATAAAGTTGGTCCTGGGGTCACAGAGGGACCCTAATAGGCTTAAAAAGCATTAAAAAAAAATACTGCAAATCGCAATATTGTCGAATTTGTGGTAAAAAAAAGAAGCAGGGGCTCCTGCGGTGAGCCAGGTCTGGGGGCATACCTTAAAATTGGAAGGGGGCGCACAGGGGCCCCCACATAGGGCTTATAAAAGGCCAGTGGATCACCACCTCCCCAGGGCATTCTTTTTTATGTATGCGAGGGGTGCCCACATAGCACTCCTCGCACCCCAGGGACCCCCACCTCCCCAGGGAAAATGCTTATAACTAATGAATGGGGCCAGAGGGCCTCCTGCAGCCCCGGGAACCACCACCTCCCCAGGGCTAATGTTTATTAAGAAATGCAGGGGGGCCCCAACAGCCTCGGGGACCGTCACCTCCATGGGGCTGAACTAAAAATTAATGCGGGGGCCGTACAGCCTCCCCTCCAGCTCCAGGGACTGCCACCTCCCGGAGGCTAATTATAAATGTCATTTGAGATGGCATCAGTGATGTTATGAGTGATGTCATTTCAGATGTCAATCATCAGTGATGGATGTCGTGAGTGATGTCACTGACCATGTCATGAGTGATGTAATATGTAAGGTCCTGAGCAGTGCATCGCGGGCGTAAGTTATAGTTAGCTCAACTAACTATAACTGCTGAATTTCTCTGATTTTGTACAAGTGAAATGTGAGTGTTTTTGTCAGTGAGATATATATATATATATATATATATATATATATATATATATATATATATACATTACCTACTGGCGGTCGCCAGTAGGTAGTTATAGATAGGACCTCGTTTATATTCAAAAAGTGTTTTTTGTTTTCCCAATAACTCTGGCGCCGGTTGACGAATCTTCGCAAAATGTTCAAAACTAGTGGCCCGCTCCGGTCAGCTCCTATCTTGAAAGTTTTGGGGTGATTCGTCAAGCGGGGGCTGAGAAAAAAGGGGGGTCCCAAAACACGTTTTCCCCATGTAAATTTCCATTGGAAACTTTAGACAAAGCTACAGCCCGAACTGTTGAACGGAATGACACCAAATTTGGCAAAAAGGTAGGTCTTGGTTCAGAAAGAGCCCTTTTTGTTAAATGGTGTAAATCCGTTCAGTAGTTCCTGAGAAATTAAAAAAATAGAAAACTTTCGATATCTGGGCGGAGCCTAACCACACATCTCCTCCCGAGCACGAGCTTGCCTCTGATTGGCTGCAAACACTTCAAACCAGGAAGTGTTGGCAGCCATCTTGTGCCTCGGACGAGGAAGAAAGAAAAAGGTAAGAGAAAGATAAAAAAAACAAGAAAAGGGGGCAGGGTAAAAACACCCTGACCCCCCAGGCCTGCTCACGGGGTCCCACAGGGACCCCCAGGCCCAAAAAAAGCATTTTTTTAAAAAATTTACGGGCGGGGTCGCGCCGGGTGCGCGAATCCGTCCGAAAATTTTAAAAAACGATGCGGTCTCCCACGCTTCGTTTTCAAAGCCCCTGGGTGGGCCAAGTCCCGGGGCCAATTTATTTATGTAGCGGGACCA
Organism: Calotriton arnoldi; assembly: GCA_963921515.1. NCBI lineage: Eukaryota > Metazoa > Chordata > Amphibia > Caudata > Salamandridae > Calotriton > Calotriton arnoldi. Next base: position 85,141 of record CAWUFW010020128.1, read on the forward strand.
CCACCTCCCCGGGGCTTTATTGATTATAGAGTGAGGGGCCTTGCAGGCTCCCCTGAGCCCCGGGGACCGCCACCTCCCCGGGGCTTAATTTCAATAAGGGTGGGGGGCCTTGCGAGCCCCCCCAAGCCCCGGGGCAGTTTGTATTTAAATACGGGGGTCCGTTACGGGCCCCCAGGGACCACCACCTCCCCGGGGATTTGCAAACATTGGGAGGGGGCCGCACGGCCCCCTCCTGGAGCTCTTGATGGCCCTGGGGACCGCCATCCCCCAGGGCCGGCTCCTGCAATGTCCCAGGCTGCCCACCCCCGGGACATCGCTGTTTGCAATGACAGGGCGGGAGCCATGCGGCTCCCGCCCTGTCATTGCAAACTCTGCTTTGCTTCATTGAAGCGAGAGCAGGGAAATCTGCTCTCGCTTCAATGAAGCAAAGCAGATTGCTTTTGCACAAGGGGAGCTGCATGTCAACAGCTCCCCTGTGCAAAAGCAATGCCGGCTCCTGCAGGACGCGGGGAGCCGGCGGGACCGTGGGGGCATTGGGGCTCACCCCAAGGTCCCCAACCGAGAGGCCAGGCCCCAGGGATGGAGTCCCCGGGGTCAGAAGTGGCCCAGGAGGGGAGTCACGCGGCCCCCTTCCCCATCAATTAAATTTTAAAAAACAGAAAGGCCGGCCCCGGGGGATGGGGTCCCCGGGGCCATAAGTGGCCTAAGGAGGGGGGCCACGTGGCCCCCCTCCAAATAATTTCATTATTAAAAAATAAAATAAAGTCTGGCCATGCCCCAGGGGATGGGGTCCCCGGGGCCAAAATTGGCCTCGGGAGGGGGGCCACGTGGCCCCTTTCCCGATTAAACATTTATTTTTTTAGAAAAAGGGGTCAGGCCCTGGGGGGATGGGGCCCCCAGGGCCCACAAAACGTAAAGGCGAGTTTGCAGAGTGGTGTAAAAAGGGGCGTGGCCTCGGACCACCTCTCTGCAATCCAGCTCTGTGGTGCATATTGGAGGTACCTGGTGGGCTAGTTGGCCCCCAGGGACCCTCAGTATTCAAGGGGAATTAATTCCCCAACTAACAACGCACCAGGGGGCGCGTTTGCAGAGTGGTGGAGAAAGGGGGCGTGGTCTTTGTATACCTCTCAGCAATCCCACTGCGTGGGGCTTACTGGAGGTAAGAGGTAGGCTAGTTGTCCCCTAAAGGACCCCCAGCAGCGAAGGGGACTTCAATCCCCATCCAAGAGCGCGCCAGGGAGCGCGTTTGTAGAGTGGTGGGCAAAGGGGGCGTGGCCTGCTCTTCGAACTTAGCAATGCTGCTGTGTGGGACTTACTGGAGGTAATAGGAGGGGTAGTTGGCCCCCAAGGATGTCCTTGGGGGCCAACTACCTCTCTTGTTAATTCCAGTAAGTCCCGCACAGTGGGATTGCTAAGACGTCTTCGGAGGCCATGCCCCCCTTTCTCCACCATTCTGCAAACGTGCCTCCTGGCAGACTACAGGATGGGGAATGAAGTCCAATTTACTGCTGAGGGACTTTTTCTGGCCAACAAGCCCTACTGGTACCTCCTGTAAGCCCTACGCACTGGAATTCCTGAGCGCTGGTCGGAGGTCCAGCACCCTTTCTCCACCACCCTGCAAACACGACTACTAGTTAAAGAAGTGTTTGCAATGTAATAGGTTTCGCATTTGCGAGAATTAGAGCTATTGGCGTTGTAAATGCAAAAGTTTTTACTAATGTTTTTGGAGTGGAGTGGATGTACGTTGTGTGTAGTGGAATTATGTGGTATGTTGTGCAGTGAAATTATGTGGATAGAAAGTATGTGGTATTTAGTGTATAGGAATTATGTAGAGTGGGATTATGTGTTATGGAGAGTAATTATGTGGTATGGTAGTCTGTGTTGTGGAGTGGTAACCTCAGGTTTAGTCTTCCTCGTTTCCATAGAAGCTCAACTATGAACTCAGTGAAACAAAAAAAGATGGAATCACTGAGGCGCACTTGTGGACCTAGTCAGAGGTATAAGCAGGGCCTCTGGAATTGTGTGACTGTTTGGCTGCACCAACGTTCGCATCATTATACATTTTCTGCATTAGCCACATAATTCATCATCTGCACCCTAATCTGCAGATCTGAACAAAAAAGCCTTGTTTCTAGCTGAAACGGGTCAAACGTTACCAAAAATGCAGCGACAAGTGTTACAGCGTGGTGGAAGGCCCTTTGCAAACCTAGAATGGTCACGTGTTACTTATTGCTAAATGTGGGTGTTAAATTGGTACTAATGGTGTGCAAGCCACTCTTGCTTCCCTCTGCGCCTCTCTGGCATCTTTCTGCATTTCTGTTGCTTCTTTCTGCATGTTTCTTTCTTTTTCTGCACTTCTCTTGACCTCATTCTGCAAATCACATGAACTTTCTGCACCTCTCTTCCCTCTTTCTGCACGTCTGTTGCCTCTTTCTGCACCTCATTTGCTTCTTTCTGCACCCCTGTTGTCTCTTTATGCACTTGTCTTCCCTCTTTCTGTACCTTTGCTGCCTGTTTTTCAATCTCACTTGCCTCTTTCTGCACTTTTCTTGCTTCTTTCTACACCTCTGTTGCATATTTCAGCAATTCTCTTGCCTCTTTGTGCTCTTCTCTTGCCTGTTTATGCACCGCTCTTGCCTCTTTTTGCACCTCTGTTGGCTCTTTCTGCCCCTCACTTGCTCCTTTTTACACTTCTCTTGCCTCTTTCTGCACCCCTGTTGCTTCATTCTGCACTTTCCATGCTTCTTTCTGCACCTGTCTTGCTTCTTTCTGCACCCCTGTTGTCTCTTTATCTACCTCTTTTGACTCTTTCTGCACCTCACTTGCTCCTTTCTACTCTTCTCTTGCCTCTTTCTGCACCCCTGTTGCTTCATTCTGCACTTTCCTTGCTTCTTTCTGCACCTGTCTTGCTTCTTTCTGCACCCCTGTTGTCTCTTTATGTACCTCTTTTTACTCTTTCTGCACTTTTCTTGCCTTTTTCCGCACCTCTCTTCCCTCTTTCTGCACGTCTGTTGCCTCTTTCTGTACCTCATTTGCTTCTTTGTGCACCCCTGTTGTCTCTTTCAGCAGTCATCTTCCCTCTTTCTGTACCTTTCCTGCCTGTTTTTGCATCTCACTTGCCTCTTTCTGCACTTTTCTTCCTTCTTTATACACCTGTTTCTTCTTTCAGCAATTCTCTTGCCTCTTTCTGCACATCTCTTGCCTGTTTCTGCACTTCTCTTGCCTCTTTCTGCACCCCTGTTGCTTCATTATGCACTTTCCATGATTCTTTCTGCACCCGTCTTGCTTATTTCTGCACCCCTGTTGTCTCTTTATGTACCTCTTTTGCCTCTTTCTGCACTTTTTTGGCTTTTTCTGCACCTCTCTTCCCTCTTTCTGCACCTCATTTGCTTCTTTCTGCACCCCTGTTGTCTCTTTATGCACTCGTCTTCCCTCTTTCTGTACCTTTCCTGCCTGTTTTTGCATCTCACTTGCCTCTTTCTGCACTTTTCTTGCTTCTTCCTACACCTCTGTTGCTTCTTTCAGCAATTCTCTTGCCACTTTGTGCACTTCTGTTGGCTCTTTCTGCACCTCACTTGCTCCTTTCTACACTTCTCTTGCCTCTTTCTGCACCCCTGTTGCTTCATTCTGCACTTTCCATGCTTCTTTCTGTACCTGTCTTGCTTCTTTCTGCACCCGTGTTGTCTCTTTATGTACCTCTTTTGCCTTTCTGCAATTTTCTTGCCTTTTTCTGCAGTTCTCTTCCCTCTTTCTGCACGTCTGTTGCCTCTTTCTGCACCTCATTTGCTTCTTTCTGCACCCCTGTTGTCTCTTTCTGCACTCGTCTTCCCTCTTTCTGTACCTTTCCTGCCTGTTTTTGCATCTCACTTGCCTCTTTCTGCACTTTTCTTGCTTCTTTCTACACCTCTGTTGCTTCTCTAAGCAATTCTCTTGCCTCTTTGTGCACTTCTCTTGCCTGTTTCTGCACTTCTTCTGCCTCTTTCTGCACCCCTGTTGCTTCAATCTGCACATTCCATGCTTCTTTCTGCACCTGTCTTGCTTCTTTATGCACCCCTGTTGTCTCTTTATGTACCTCTTTTGCATCTTTCTGTACTTTTCTTGTGTTTTTCTGCACCTCTCTTCCCACTTTCTGCACGTCTGTTGCCTCTTTCTGCACCTCATTTGCTTCTTTCTGCACCCCTGTTGTCTCTTTCTGCACTCGTCTTCCCTCTTTCTGTACCTTTCCTGCCTGTTTTTGCATCTCACTTGCCTCTTTCTGCACTTTTCCTGCTTCTTTCTACACCTCTGTTGCTTCTTTCAGCAATTCTCTTGCCTCTTTGTGTACTTCTCTTGCCTGTTTCTGCACTTCTCTTGCCTCTTTCTGCACCCCTGTTGCTTCATTCTGCACTTTCCATGCTTCTTTCTGCACCAGTCTTCCTTCTTTATGCACCCCTGTTGTCTCTTTCAGCAGTCATCTTCCCTCTTTCTGTACCTTTCCTGCCTGTTTTTGCATCTCACTTGCCTCTTTCTGCACTTTTCTTCCTTCTTTATACACCTCTGTTTCTTCTTTCAGCAATTCTCTTGCCTCTTTGTGCACATCTCTTGCCTGTTTCTGCACTTCTCTTGCCTCTTTCTGCACCCCTGTTGCTTCATTATGCACTTTCCATGCTTCTTTCTGCACCCGTCTTGCTTATTTCTGCACCCCTGTTGTCTCTTTATGTACCTCTTTTGCCTCTTTCTGCACTTTTCCTGGCTTTTTCTGCACCTCTCTTCCCTCTTTCTGCACCTCATTTGCTTCTTTCTGCACCCCTGTTGTCTCTTTATGCACTCGTCTTCCCTCTTTCTGTACCTTTCCTGCCTGTTTTTGCATCTCACTTGCCTCTTTCTGCACTTTTCTTGCTTCTTCCTACACCTCTGTTGCTTCTTTCAGCAATTCTCTTGCCTCTTTGTGCACTTCTGTTAGCTCTTTCTGCACCTCACTTGCTCCTTTCTACACTTATCTTGCCTCTTTCTGCTCCCCTGTTGCTTCATTCTGCACTTTCCATGCTTCTTTCTGCACCTGTCTTGCTTCTTTCTGCACCCGTGTTGTCTCTTTATGTACCTCTTTTGCCTCTTTCTGCAATTTTCTTGCCTTTTTCTGCAGTTCTCTTCCCTCTTTCTGCACGTCTTTTGCCTCTTTCTGCACCTCATTTGCTTTTTTCTGCACCCCTGTTGTGTCTTTATGCACTCGTCTTCCCTCTTTCTGTACCTTTCCTGCCTGTTTTTGCATCTCACTTGCCTCTTTCTGCACTTTTCATGCTTCTTTCTACACCTCTGTTGCTTCTTTAAGCAATTCTCTTGCCTCTTTGTGCACTTCTCTTGCCTGTTTCTGCACTTCTTCTGCCTCTTTCTGCACCCCTGTTGCTTCATTCTGCACATTCCATGCTTCTTTCTGCACCTGTCTTGCTTCTTTCTGCACCCCTGTTGTCTCTTTATGTACCTCTTTTGCATCTTTCTGTACTTTTCATGTGTGTTTTTCTGCACCTCTCTTCCCTCTTTCTGCACGTCTGTTGCCTCTTTCTGCACCTCATTTGCTTCTTTCTGCACCCCTGTTGTCTCTTTCTGCACTCGTCTTCCCTCTTTCTGGACCTTTCCTGCCTGTTTTTGCATCTCACTTGCCTCTTTCTGCACTTTTCCTGCTTCTTTCTACACCTCTGTTGCTTCTTTCAGCAATTCTCTTGCCTCTTTGTGTACTTCTCTTGCCTGTTTCTGCACTTCTCTTGCCTCTTTCTGCACCCCTGTTGCTTCATTCTGCACTTCCCATGCTTCTTTCTGCACCAGTCTTGCTTCTTTATGCACCCCTGTTGTCTCTTTATGTACCTCTTTTGCCTCTTTCTGCACTTTTCTTGCCTTTTTCTGCACCTCTCTTCCCTCTTTCTGCACGTCTGTTGCCTGTTTCTGCACCTCATTTGCTTCTTTCTGTACCTCACTTGCTCCTTTCTACACTTCTCTTGTCTCTTTCAGCACTCGTCTTCCCTCTTTCTGTACCTTTCCTGCCTGTTTTTGCATCTCACTTGCCTCTTTCTGCAATTTCTTGCTTCTTTCTACACCTCTGTTGCTTCTTTCAGCAATTCTCTTGCCTCTTTGTGCACTTCTCTTGCCTGTTTCTGTACCGCTCTTGCCTCTTTTTGCACCTCTGTTGGCTCTTTCTGCACCTCACCTGCTCCTTTCTACACTTCTCTTGCCTCTTTCTGCACCCCTGCTGCTTCATTCTGCACTTTCCATGCTTCTTTCTGCACCTGTCTTCCTTCTTTCTGCACCCCTGTTGTCTCTTTATGTACCTCTTTTGACTCTTTCTGCACCTCACTTGCTCCTTTCTATTCTTCTCTTGCCTCTTTCTGCACCCCTGTTGCTTCATTCTGCACTTTCCTTGCTTCTTTCTGCACCTGTCTTGCTTCTTTCTGCACCCCTGTTGTCTCTTTATGTACCTCTTTTGACTCTTTCTGCACTTTTCTTGCCTTTTTCCGCACCTCTCTTCCCTCTTTCTGCACGTCTGTTGCCTCTTTCTGTACCTCATTTGCTTCTTTGTGCACCCGTTGTCTCTTTCAGCACTCGTCTTCCCTCTTTCTGTACCTTTCCTGCCTGTTTTTGCATCTCACTTGCCTCTTTCTACACTTCTCTTGCCTCTTTCTGCACCCCTGTTGCTTCATTCTGCACTTTCCATGCTTCTTTCTGCACTTGTCTTGCTTCTTTCTGCACCCCTGTTGTCTCTTTATGTACCTCTTTTGACTCTTTCTGCACCTCACTTGCTCCTTTCTATTCTTCTCTTGCCTCTTTCTGCACCCGTTGCTTCATTCTGCACTTTCCTTGCTTCTTTCTGCACCTGTCTTGCTTCTTTCTGCACCCCTGTTGTCTCTTTATGTACCTATTTTGACTCTTTCTACACTTTTCTTGCCTTTTTCTGCACCTCTCTTCCCTCTTTCTGCACGTCTGTTGCCTCTTTCTGTACCTCATTTGCTTCTTTGTGCACCCGTTGTCTCTTTCAGCACTCGTCTTCCCTCTTTCTGTACCTTTCCTGCCTGTTTTTGCATCTCACTTGCCTCTTTCTGCACTTTTCTTGCTTCTTCCTACACCTCTGTTGCTTCTTTCAGCAATTCTCTTGCCTCTTTGTTCATATCTCTTGCCTGTTTCTGCACTTCTCTTGCCTCTTTCTGCACCCCTGTTGCTTCCTTATGTAATTTCCATGCTTCTTTCTTCACCCGTCTTGCTTATTTCTGCACCCCTGTTGTCTCTTTATGTACCTCTTTTGCCTCTATCTGCACTTTTCTTGGCTTTTTCTGCACCTCTCTACCCTCTTTCTGCACCTCATTTGCTTCTTTCTGCACCCCTGTTGTCTCTTTATGCACTCGTCTTCCCTCTTTCTGTACCTTTCCTGCCTGTTTTTGCATCTCACTTGCCTCTTTCTGCACTTTTCTTGCTTCTTCCTACACCTCTGTTGCTTCTTTCAGCAATTCTCTTGCCTCTTTATGCACTTCTGAGGCTTCTTCTGCAGCTCACTTGCTCCTTTCTACACTTCTCTTGCCTCTTTCTGCACCCCTGTTGCTTCATTCTGCACTTTCCGTGCTTCTTTCTGCACCTGTCTTGCTTCTTTCTGCACCCGTGTTGTCTCTTTATGTACCTCTTTTGCCTCTTTCTGCAATTTTCTTACCTTTTTCTGCAGTTCTCTTCCCTCTTTCTGCACGTCTGTTGCCTCTTTCTGCACCTCATTTGCTTCTTTCTGCACCCCTGTTGTCTCTTTATGCACTCGTCTTCCCTCTTTCTGTACCTTTCCTGCCTGTTTTTTCATCTCACTTGCCTCTTTCTGCACTTTTCTTGCTTCTTTCTACACCTATGTTGCTTCTTTCAGCAATTCTCTTGCCTCTTTGTGCACTTCTCTTGCCTGTTTCTGCACTTCTCTTGCCTCTTTCTGCACCCCTGTTGCTTCATTCTGCATATTCCATGCTTCTTTCTGCACCTGTCTTGCTTCTTTCTGCACCCCTGTTGTCTCTTTATGTACCTCTTTTGCCTCGTTCTGCACTTTTATTGCCTTCTTCTGCACCTCTCTTCCCTCTTTCTGCACGTCTGTTGCCTCTTTCTGCAACTCATTTGCTCCTTTCTGCACCCCTGTTGTCTCTTTATGCACTCGTCTTCCCTCTTTCTGTACCTTTCCTGCCTCTTTTTGCATCTCACTTGCCTCTTTCTGCACTTTTCTTGCTTCTTTCTACACCTCTGTTGCTTCTTTCAGCAATTCTCTTGCCTCTTTGTGCACTTCTCTTGCCTGTTTCTGCACTTCTCTTGCCTCCTCTTTCTGCACCCCTGTTGTTCATTCTGCACTTTCCATGCTTCTTTCTGCACCAGTCTTGCTTCTTTCTGCACCCCTGTTGTCTCTTTATGTACCTCTTTTGTCTCCTTCTGCACTTTTCTTACCTTTTTCTGCAGTTCTCTTCCCTCTTTCTGCACGTCTGTTGCCTGTTTCAGCACCTCATTTGCTTCTTTGTGCACCCCTGTTGTCTCTTTCAGCACTCATCTTCCCTCTTTCTGTACCTTTCCTGCCTGTGTTTGCATCTCACTTGCCTCTTTCTGCACTTTTCTTGCTTCTTTCTACACCTCTGTTGCTTCTTTCAGCAATTCTCTTGCCTCTTTGTGCACATCTCTTGCCTGTTTCTGCACTTCTCTTGCCTCTTTCTGCACCCCTGTTGCTTCATTCTGCACTTTCCATGCTTCTTTCTGCACCCGTCTTGCTTATTTCTGCACCCCTGTTGTCTCTTTATGTACCTCTTTTGCCTCTTTCTGCACTTTTCTTGGCTTTTCTGCACGTCTCTTCCCTCTTTCTGCACGTCTGGTGCCTCTTTCTGCACCTCATTTGCTTCTTTCTGCACCCCTGTTGTCTCTTTATGCACTTGTCTTCCCTCATTCTGTACCTTTCCTGCCTGTTTTTGCATCTCACTTGCCTCTTTCTGCACTTTTTTGCTTCTTTCTACCCCTCTGTTGCTTCTTTCAGCAATTCTCTTGCCTCTTTGTGCACTTCGGTTGGCTCTTTCTGCACCTCACTTGCTGCTTTCTACAGTTCTCTTGCCTCTTTCTGCACCCCTGTTGCTTCATTCTGCACTTTCCATGCTTCTTTCTGCACCTGTCTTGCTTCTTTCTGCACCTGTGATGTCTCTTTATGTACCTCTTTTGCCTCTTTCTGCAATTTTCTTGACTTTTTCTGCATTTCTCTTCCCTCTTTCTGCACGTCTGTTGCCTCTTTCTGCACCTCATTTGCTTCTTTCTGCACCCCTGTTGTCTCTTTATGCACTCGTCTTCCCTCTTTCTGTACCTTTCCTGCCTGTTTTTGCATCTCACTTGCCTCTTTCTGCACTTTTCTTGCTTCTTTCTACACCTCTGTTGCTTCTTTCAGCAATTCTCTTGCTTCTTTGTGCACTTCTCTTGCCTGTTTCTGCACTTCTTCTGCCTCTTTCTGCACCCCTGTTGCTTCATCCTGCACATTCCATGCTTCTTTCTGCACCTGTCTTGCTTCTTTCTTCACCCCTGTTGTCTCTTTATGTACCTCTTTTGCATCTTTCTGTACTTTTCTTGCGTTTTTCTGCACCTCTCTTCCCTCTTTCTGCACATCTGTTGCCTCTTTCTGCACCTCATTTGCTTCTTTCTGCACCCCTGTTGTCTCTTTCTGCACTCGTCCTCCCTCTTTCTGTACCTTTCCTGCCTGTTTTTGCATCTCACTTGCCTCTTTCTGCACTTTTCTTGCTTCTTTCTACACCTCTGTTGCTTCTTTCACCAATTCTCTTGCCTCTTTGTGCACTTCTCTTGCCTGTTTCTGCACTTCTCTTGCCTCTTTCTGCACCCCTGTTGTTCATTCTGCACTTTCCATGCTTCTTTATGCACCAGTCTTGCTTCTTTCTGCACCCCTGTTGTCTCTTTATGTACCTCTTTTGACTCATTCTGCACTTTTCTTGCCTTTTACTGCACCTTTCGTCCCTCTTTCTGCACGTCTTTTGCCTATTTCAGCACCTCATTTGCTTCTTTGTGCACCCCTGTTGTCTCTTTCAGCACTCATCTTCCCTCTTTCTGTACCTTTCCTGCCTGTTTTTGCATCTCACTTGCCTCTTTCTGCACTTTTTTTGCTTCTTTCTACACCTCTGTTGCTTCTTTCAGCAATTCTCTTGCCTCTTTGTGCACATCTCTTGCCTGTTTCTGCACTTCTCTTGCCTCTTTCTGCACCCCTGTTGCTTCATTCTGCATATTCCATGCTTCTTTCTGCACCCGTCTTGCTTATTTCTGCACCCCTGTTGTCTCTTTATGTATCTCTTTTGCCTCTTTCTGCACTTTTCTTGGCTTTTTCTGCACCTCTCTTCCCTCTTTCTGCACGTCTGGTGCCTCTTTCTGCACCTCATTTGCTTCTTTCTGCACCCCTGTTGTCTCTTTATGCACTCGTCTTCCCTCTTTCTCTACCTTTCCTGCCTGTTTTTGCATCTCACTTGCCTCTTTCTGCACTTTTTTTGCTTCTTTCTACACTTCTGTTGCTTCTTTCAGCAATTCTCTTGCCTCTTTGTGCACTTCTGTTGGCTCTTTCTGCACCTCACTTGCTGCTTTCTACACTTCTCTTGCCTCTTTCTGCACCCCTGTTGCTTCATTCTGCACTTTCCATGCTTCTTTCTGCACCCGTCTTGCTTATTTCTGCACCCCTGTTGTCTCTTTATGTGGATCACTGACAGAATATCGATAACAAGAATATCGACCTACAAGAATATCGAAGTAAAAATATCGAATGCCAAAATATCGACTCCCTATCTACAAACAGGTAAGTACAAAAATATCGACTCCAAAATATAGTTGTAAAAAATATAGTCAGTCAAAATATCGAATTTTTAAATGTATGAAAAGTAATGTAAAATTAATTAAATAATATATATAATTAACTAAAACATACTTAAAAATACTTAAATAACTTTAAAATTAATAAATAATTAATGTAAATTAAAAAAAATAAACATACATTTTAATTTTTTAATAAATAAATATATTAACGTAATATTTATAAAAAATATTCAATATTTTTATCGTAGGATAGCGGGACGGTAAAATTTACTATTACCACTTCAGTCAGTGCAACAGTAGGGAAAGCGTTGGATAGCGGGACAGTAAAAATTACTATTCCCACTCCAGACAGTGCAACAGTAGGGAAAGCATTGGATAGCGTAGGAGTAAAAACTACTATTCCCACTCCAGAGAGTGCAACAGTAGGGAAAGCGTTGGATAGCGTAGTGGTAATAATTACTATTCCCACTCCAGAGAGTGCAACAGTAGGGAAAGAGTTGGATAGCGTAGGGGGTAAAAATTACTATTCCCACTCCAGTGAGTGCAACAGTAGGGAAAGCGTTGGATAGCGTAGGGGTAATAATTACTATTCCAACTCCAGAGAGTGCAACAGTAGGGAAGCGTTGGATAGCGTAGGGGTAATAATTACTATTCCCACTCCAGAGAGTGCAACAGTAGGGAAAGAGTTGGATAGCGTAGGGGTAAAAATTACTATTCCCACTCCAGTGAGTGCAACAGTAGGAAAGCGTTGGATAGCGTAGGGGTAATAATTACTATTCCAACTCCAGAGAGTGCAACAGTAGGGAAAGAGTTGGATAGGGTAGGGGTAAAATTACTATTCCACTCCAGTGAGTGCAACAGTAGGGAAGCGTTGGATAGCGTAGGGGTAATAATTACTATTCCCACTCCAGAGAGTGCAACAGTAGGGAAAGTAATATTTTAATATTTTACTAAAAATAATTAATTATCAATACTAATAAATATTATTAATAACACTAATTACCAATTAATGAATTAAAAAAATACCAATTAATAAAATGTAATTACCAATTAATAATTAATTAACAATAAATTAATTATCAATACCAATTAATATTTATTAATATGTACTTAATTTCAATTAAATTACTTCCCACCTTATTCCCCTATAAACCCACATCCCGCTACAACTATTTAATTAATACAATTAACATAATTACCATTTAATCAATTAAAAAAATTACCAATTAATAAAATGTCAATACCAATTAATAATTAATTAACAATAAATTAATTATCAATACCAATTAATATTTATTAATATGTACTTAATTTTAATTAAATTACTTCCCACCCTATTCCCCTATAAACCCACATCCCGCTACAACTATTTAATTAATTGAATTAACATAATTACCATTTAATCAATTACAAAAAAATACCAATTAATAAAATTTAATTACCAATTAATAATTAATTAACAATAAATGAATTATCAATACCAATTAATATTTATTAATATGTACTTAATTTTAATTAAATTACTTCCCACCCTATTCCCCTATAAACCCACTACCCACTACGGAATTAAATTACGCAAAAATTAAATAACATAAAATTCATTGCTTTTAAAAATGAAACATACATTACAACTAATATACACTTTTAACACATATACTAACATACAATACACTTAGAAAAAATTCGATATTATTAAAAATTCGATATTTTTTAATGCCTATATTATGTACTTGATATTTTAACTATCGATATTACTTACCTTAATTTCGATATTTTTAACGACTATATTATGTCCATTCGATATTATGTCCATTCTATATTTTAGACTCGATATTGTGTCCATTCGATATTTTTGTTTCGATATTATGTCTGTTTACCATTCCTGTACCTCTTTTGCCTCTTTCTGCACTTTTCTTGGCTTTTTCTGCACCTCTCTTCCCTCTTTCTGCACATCTGGTGCCTCTTTCTGCACCTCATTTGCTTCTTTCTGCACCCCTGTTGTCTCTTTATGCACTCGTCTTCCCTCTTTCTGTACCTTTCCTGCCTGTTTTTGCATCTCACTTGCCTCTTTCTGCACTTTTTTTGCTTCTTTCTACACCTCTGTTGCTTCTTTCAGCAATTCTCTTGCCTCTTTGTGCACATCTCTTGCATGTTTCTGCACTTCTCTTGCCTCTTTCTGCAACCCTGTTGCTTCATTCTGCATATTCCATGCTTCTTTCTGCACCCGTCTTGCTTATTTCTGCACCCCTGTTGTCTCTTTATGTACCTCTTTTGCCTCTTTCTGCACTTTTCTTGGCTTTTTCTGCACCTCTCTTCCCTCTTTCTGCACGTCTGGTGCCTCTTTCTGCACCTCATTTGCTTCTTTCTGCACCCCTGTTGTCTCTTTATGCACTCGTCTTCCCTCTTTCTGTACCTTTCCTGCCTGTTTTGCATCTCACTTGCCTCTTTCTGCACTTTTCTTGCTTCTTTCTACACCTCTGTTGCTTCTTTTAGCAATTCTCTTGCCTCTTTGTGCACTTATCTTGCCTGTTTCTGCACTTCTCTTGCCTCTTTCTGCACCCCTGTTGCTTCATTCTGCACTTTCCATGCTTCTTTCTGCACCAGTCTTGCTTCTTTCTGCACCCCTGTTGTCTCTTCATGTACCTCTTTTGCCTCTTTCTGCACTTTTCTTGCGTTTTTCTGCACCTCTCTTCCCTCTTTCTGCACGTCTGTTGTCTCTTTCTGCACCTCATTTGCTTCTTTCTGCACCCCTGTTGTCTCTTTATGCACTCGTCTTCCCTCTTTCTGTACCTTTCCTGCCTGTTTTTGCATCTCACTTGCCTCTTTCTGCACCTTTCTTGCTTCTTTCTACACCTCTGTTGCTTCTTTCAGCAATTCTCTTGCCTCTTTGTGCACTTCTCTTGCCTGTTTCTGCACTTCTCTTGCCTCTTTCTGCACCCCTGTTGCTTCATTCTGCACTTTCCATGCTTCTTTCTGCACCCGTCTTGCTTATTTCTGCACCCCTGTTGTCTCTTTATGTACCTCTTTTGCCTCTTTCTGCACTTTTCTTGGCTTTTTCTGCACCTCTCTTCCCTCTTTCTGCACATCTGGTGCCTCTTTCTGCACCTCATTTGCTTCTTTCTGCACCCCTGTTGTCTCTTTATGCACTCGTCTTCCCTCTTTCTGTACCTTTCCTGCCTGTTTTTGCATCTCACTTGCCTCTTTCTGCACTTTTCTTGCTTCTTTCTACACCTCTGTTGCTTCTTTCAGCAATTCTCTTGCCTCTTTGTGCACTTCTCACGCCTGTTTCTGCACTTCTCTTGCCTCTTTCTGCACCCCTGTTGCTTCATTCTGCACCTTCCATGCTTCTTTCTGCACCTGTCTTGCTTCTTTCTGCACCCCTGTTGTCTCTTTATGTACCTCTTTTGCCTCTTTCTGCAATTTTCTTGCCTTTTTCTGCAGTTCTCTTCCCTCTTTCTGCACGTCTGTTGCCTCTTTCTGCACCTCATTTGCTTCTTTCTGCACCCCTGTTGTCTCTTTATGCACTCGTCTTCCCTCTTTCTGTACCTTTGCTGCCTGTTTTTGCATCTCACTTGCCTCTTTCTGCACCTTTCTTGCTTCTTTCTACACCTCGTTGCTTCTTTCAGCAATTCTCTTGCCTCTTTGTGCACTTCTCTTGCCTTTTTCTGCACCTCTCTTCCCTCTTTCTGCACGTCTGTTGGCTCTTTCTGCACCTCACTTGCTCCTTTCTACACTTCTCTTGCCTCTTTCTGCACCCCTGTTGCTTCATTCTACACTTTCCATGCTTCTTTCTGCACCTGTCTTTCTTCTTTCTGCACCCGTATTGTCTCTTTATGTACCTCTTTTGCCACTTTCTGCAATTTTCTTGCCTTTTTCTGCAGTTCTCTTCCCTCTTTCAGCACGTCTGTTGCCTCTTTCTGCACCTCATTTGCTTCTTTCTGCACCCCTGTTGTCTCTTTATGCACTCGTCTTCCCTCTTTCTGTACCTTTCCTGCCTGTTTTTGCATCTCACTTGCCTCTTTCTGCACTTTTTTTGCTTCTTTCTACACCTCTGTTGCTTCTTTCAGCAATTCTCTTGCCTCTTTGTGCACTTCTGTTGGCTCTTTCTGCACCTCACTTGCTGCTTTCTACACTTCTCTTGCCTCTTTCTGCACCCCTGTTGCTTCATTCTGCACTTTCCATGCTTCTTTCTGCACCCGTCTTGCTTATTTCTGCACCCCTGTTGTCTCTTTATGTACCTCTTTTGCCTCTTTCTGCACTTTTCTTGGCTTTTTCTGCACCTCTCTTCCCTCTTTCTGCACGTCTGGTGCCTCTTTCTGCACCTCATTTGCTTCTTTCTGCACCCCTGTTGTCTCTTTATGCACTCGTCTTCCCTCTTTCTGTACCTTTCCTGCCTGTTTTTGCATCTCACTTGCCTCTTTCTGCACTTTTTTTGCTTCTTTCTACACCTCTGTTGCTTCTTTCAGCAATTCTCTTGCCTCTTTGTGCACATCTCTTGCATGTTTCTGCACTTCTCTTGTCTCTTTCTGCACCCCTGTTGCTTCATTCTGCATATTCCATGCTTCTTTCTGCACCCGTCTTGCTTATTTCTGCACCCCTGTTGTCTCTTTATGTACCTCTTTTGCCTCTTTCTGCACTTTTCTTGGCTTTTTCTGCACCTCTCTTCCCTCTTTCTGCACGTCTGGTGCCTCTTTCTGCACCTCATTTGCTTCTTTCTGCACCCCTGTTGTCTCTTTATGCACTCGTCTTCCCTCTTTCTGTACCTTTCCTGCCTGTTTTTGCATCTCACTTGCCTCTTTCTGCACTTTTCTTGCTTCTTTCTACACCTCTGTTGCTTCTTTTAGCAATTCTCTTGCCTCTTTGTGCACTTCTCTTGCCTGTTTCTGCACTTCTCTTGCCTCTTTCTGCACCCCTGTTGCTTCATTCTGCACTTTCCATGCTTCTTTCTGCACCAGTCTTGCTTCTTTCTGCACCCCTGTTGTCTCTTCATGTACCTCTTTTGCCTCTTTCTGCACTTTTCTTGCGTATTTCTGCACCTCTCTTCCCTCTTTCTGCACGTCTGTTGTCTCTTTCTGCACCTCATTTGCTTCTTTCTGCACCCCTGTTGTCTCTTTCTGCACTTGTCTTCCCTCTTTCTGTACCTTTCCTGCCTATTTTTGCATCTCACTTGCCTCTTTCTGCACTTTTCTTGCTTCTTTCTACACCTCTGTTGCTTCTTTCAGCAATTCTCTTGCCTCTTTGTGCACTTCTCACGCCTGTTTCTGCACTTCTCTTGCCTCTTTCTGCACCCCTGGTGCTTCATTCTGCACCTTCCATGCTTCTTTCTGCACCTGTCTTGCTTCTTTCTGCACCCCTGTTGTCTCTTTATGTACCTCTTTTGCCTCTTTCTGCAATTTTCTTGCCTTTTTCTGCAGTTCTCTTCCCTCTTTCTGCACGTCTGTTGCCTCTTTCTGCACCTCATTTGCTTCTTTCTGCACCCCTGTTGTCTCTTTATGCACTCGTCTTCCCTCTTTCTGTACCTTTCCTGCCTGTTTTTGCATCTCACTTGCCTCTTTCTGCACCTTTCTTGCTTCTTTCTACACCTCTGTTGCTTCTTTCAGCAATTCTCTTGCCTCTTTGTGCACTTCTCTTGCCTGTTTCTGCACTTCTCTTGCCTCTTTCTGCACCCCTGTTGCTTCATTCTGCACTTTCCATGCTTCTTTCTGCACCTGTCTTGCTTATTTCTGCACCCCTGTTGTCTCTTTATGTACCTCTTTTGCCTCTTTCTGCACTTTTCTTGGCTTTTTCTGCACCTCTCTTCCCTCTTTCTGCACGTCTGTTGCCTCTTTCTGCACCTCATTTGCTTCTTTCTGCACCCCTGTTGTCTCTTTATGCACTCGTCTTCCCTCTTTCTGTACCTTTCCTGCCTGTCTTTGCATCTCACTTGCCTCTTTCTGCACTTTTCTTGCTTCTTTCTACTCCTCTGTTGCTTCTTTCAGCAATTCTCTTGCCTCTTTGTGCACTTCTGTTGGCTCTTTCTGCACCTCACTTGCTCCTTTCTACACTTCTCTTGCCTCTTTCTGCACCCCTGTTGCTTCATTCTACACTTTCTATGCTTCTTTCTGCACCTGTCTTTCTTCTTTCTGCACCCGTATTGTCTCTTTAAGTACCTCTTTTGCCACTTTCTGCAATTTTCTTGCCTTTTTCTGCAGTTCTCTTCCCTCTTTCTGCACGTCTGTTGCCTCTTTCTGCACCTCATTTGCTTCTTTCTGCACCCCTGTTGTCTCTTTGTGCACTCGTCTTCCCTCTTTCTGTACCTTTCCTGCCTGTTTTTGCATCTCACTTGCCTCTTTCTGCACTTTTTTTGCTTCCTTCTACACCTCTGTTGCTTCTTTCAGCAATTCTCTTGCCTCTTTGTGCACTTCTGTTGGCTCTTTCTGCACCTCACTTGCTGCTTTCTACACTTCTCTTGCCTCTTTCTGCACCCCTATTGCTTCATTCTGCACTTTCCATGCTTCTTTCTGCACCCGTCTTGCTTATTTCTGCACCCCTGTTGTCTCTTTATGTACCTCTTTTGCCTCTTTCTGACTTTTCTTGGCTTTTTCTGCACTTCTCTTCCCTCTTTCTGCACGTCTGGTGCCTCTTTCTGCACCTCATTTGCTTCTTTCTGCACCCCTGTTGTCTCGTTATGCACTCGTCTTCCCTCTTTCTGTACCTTTCCTGCCTGTTTTTGCATCTCACTTGCCTCTTTCTGCACTTTTCTTGCTTCTTTCTACACCTCTGTTGCTTCTTTCAGCAATTCTCTTGCCTCTTTGTGCACATCTCTTGCATGTTTCTGCACTTCTCTTGCCTCTTTCTGCACCCTGTTGCTTCATTCTGCACTATTCCATGCTTCTTTCTGCACCTGTCTTGCTTATTTCTGCACCCCTGTTGTCTCTTTATGTACCTCTTTTGCCTCTTTCTGCACTTTTCTTGGATTTTTCTGCACCTCTCTTCCCTCTTTCTGCACGTCTGGTGCCTCTTTCTGCACCTCATTTGCTTCTTTCTGCACCCCTGTTGTCTCTTTATGCACTCGTCTTCCCTCTTTCTGTACCTTTCCTGCCTGTTTTTGCATCTCACTTGCCTCTTTCTGCACTTTTCTTGCTTCTTTCTACACCTCTGTTGCTTCTTTCAGCAATTCTCTTGCCTCTTTGTGCACTTCTGTTGGCTCTTTCTGCACCTCACTTGCTCCTTTCTACACTTCTCTTGCCTCTTTCTGCACCCCTGTTGCTTCATTCTACACTTTCCATGCTTCTTTCTGCACCTGTCTTGCTTCTTTCTGCACCCGTGTTGTCTCTTTATGTACCTCTTTTGCCACTTTCTGCAATTTTCTTGCCTTTTTCTGCAGTTCTCTTCCCTCTTTCTGCACGTCTGTTGCCTCTTTCTGCACCTCATTTGCTTCTTTCTGTACCCCTGTTGTCTCTTTAGGCACTCGTCTTCCCTCTTTCTGTACCTTTCCAGCCTGTTTTTGCATCTCACTTGCCTCTTTCTGCACTTTTCTTGCTTCTTTCTACACCTCTGTTACTTCTTTCAGCAATTCTCTTGCCTCTTTGTGCACTTCTGTTGTCTCTTTCTGCACCTCACATGCTCCTTTCTACACGTCTCTTGCCTCTTTCTGCACCCCTGTTGCTTCATTCTGCACTTTCCATGCTTCTTTCTGCACCTGTCTTGCTTCTTTCTGCACCCGTGTTGTCTCTTTATGTACCTCTTTTGCCTCTTTCTGCACTTTTCTTGCGTTTTTCTGCACCTCTCTTCCCTCTTTCTGCACGTCTGTTGTCTCTTTCTGCACCTCATTTGCTTCTTTCTGCACCCCTGTTGTCTCTTTCTGCACTTGTCTTCCCTCTTTCTGTACCTTTCCTGCCTATTTTTGCATCTCACTTGCCTCTTTCTGCACTTTTCTTGCTTCTTTCTACACCTCTGTTGCTTCTTTCAGCAATTCTCTTGCCTCTCTTGTGCACTTCTCACGCCTGTTTCTGCACTTCTCTTGCCTCTTTCTGCACCCCTGTTGCTTCATTCTGCACCTTCCATGCTTCTTTCTGCACCTGTCTTGCTTCTTTCTGCACCCCTGTTGTCTCTTTATGTACCTCTTTTGCTTCTTTCTGCAATTTTCTTGCCTTTTTCTGCAGTTCTCTTCCTTCTTTCTGCACGTCTGTTGCCTCTTTCTGCACCTCATGTGCTTCTTTCTGCACCCCTGTTGTCTCTTTATGCACTCGTCTTCCCTCTTTCTGTACCTTTCCTGCCTGTTTTTGCATCTCACTTGCCTCTTTCTGCACCTTTCTTGCTTCTTTCTACACCTCGTTGCTTCTTTCAGCAATTCTCTTGCCTCTTTGTGCACTTCTCTTGCCTGTTTCTGCACTTCTCTTGCCTCTTTCTGCACCCCTGTTGCTTCATTCTGCACTTTCCATGCTTCTTTCTGCACCCGTCTTGCTTATTTCTGCACCCCTGTTGTCTCTTTATGTACCTCTTTTGCCTCTTTCTGCACTTTTCTTGGCTTTTTCTGCACCTCTCTTCCCTCTTTCTGCACGTCTGTTGCCTCTTTCTGGACCTCATTTGCTTCTTTCTGCACCCCTGTTGTCTCTTTATGCACTCGTCTTCCCTCTTTCTGTACCTTTCCTGCCTGTTTTTGCATCTCACTTGCCTCTTTCTGCACTTTTCTTGCTTCTTTCTACTCCTCTGTTGCTTCTTTCAGCAATTCTCTTGCCTCTTTGTGCACTTCTGTTGGCTCTTTCTGCACCTCACTTGCTCCTTTCTACACTTCTCTTGCCTCTTTCTGCACCCTGTTGCTTCATTCTACACTTTCCATGCTTCTTTCTGCACCTGTCTTGCTTCTTTCTGCACCCGTGTTGTCTCTTTATGTACCTCTTTTGCCACTTTCTGCAATTTTCTTGCCTTTTTCTGCAGTTCTCTTCCCTCTTTCTGCACGTCTGTTGCCTCTTTCTGCACCTCAATTGCTTCTTTCTGTACCCCTGTTGTCTCTTTATGCACTCGTCTTCCCTCTTTCTGTACCTTTCCTGCCTGTTTTTGCATCTCACTTGCCTCTTTCTGCACTTTTCTTGCTTCTTTCTACACCTCTGTTACTTCTTTCAGCAATTCTCTTGCCTCTTTGTGCACTTCTGTTGTCTCTTTCTGCACCTCACATGCTCCTTTCTACACGTCTCTTGCCTCTTTCTGCACCCCTATTGCTTCATTCTGCACTTTCCATGCTTCTTTCTGCACCTGTCTTTCTTCTTTCTGCACCCGTGTTGTCTCTTTATGTACCTCTTTTGCCTCTTTCTGCAATTTTCTTGCCTTTTTCTGCAGTTCTCTTCCCTCTTTCTGCACATCTGTTGCCTCTTTCTGCACCTCATTTGCGTCTTTCTGCACCCCTGTTGTCTCTTTATGCACTCGTCTTCCCTCTTTCTGTACCTTTCCTGCCTGTTTTTGCATCTCACTTGCCTCTTTCTGCACTTTTCTTGCTTCTTTCTACTCCTCTGTTGCTTCTTTCAGCAATTCTCTTGCCTCTTTGTGCACTTCTCTTGCCTGTTTCTGCACTTCTCTTGCCTCTTTCTGCACCCCTGTTGCTTCATTCTGCACTTTCCATGCTTCTTTCTGCACCTGCCTTGCTTCTTTCTGCACCCCTGTTGTCTCTTTATGTACCTCTTTTGCATCTTTCAGCACTTTTCTTGCATTTGCTGCACCTCTCTTCCCTCTTTCTGCACGTCTGTTGCCTCTTTCTGCACCTCATTTGCTTCTTTCTGCACCCCTGTTGTCTCTTTCTGCACTCGTCTTCCCTCTTTCTGTACCTTTCCTGCCTGTTTTTGCATCTCACTTGCCTCTATGTGCACTTTTCTTGCTTCTTTCTACCAGTGGTGGCTGGTGAGATTTGAAAGTGGTGGGCGTAAACCCTCCGTGGGAGACCACTGTGGCGAGCGAGCGTAGCGAGCGAGCCTGAACAATTAACGGAGGGCTCGGGGGTTCTCCCCCGAGAACATTTTGAAAATGAGTGGGCAAATGGTGCATTTTCAAGCAAATTTGAGAAGCAAGAAGGCTAATAAAGCAATTGTGAAAGTGCAGTTATTACATTGTGTATTTAAAAATAGTTGGATGCATGTTGCTGTTCTTTACAACGTTTTCGTTGCAAATGGTAGGAAAATGGGGAATTTTGACAGTAATTTAGGTGGTTACGGGTGAGTTGATTTTCTACATAGGTTTACATTTGTATTGATATGTTCTTTTGTATTGCTACTGTTGAAGAGAAAATAATTTAAAAAATAATATTATATCGCTACCCTGACTCATCAATCCATTTGAGTTAGCACCTTTTTATCAGTTTTAAGACCCAAATCGATTTTGTGAACTAATATCTTCACAGCACTGCCCAATGCACGACAGTAAGGTTTTATATTCTTTTATATTGTTTGATATGGATAATTCTCTATTTTCCGTGGCTTCTTCACTCCCACCTGAAGACATTTTCTTTAAGCTGGGTGTGGCCTGCAGACAGCTGGAAAACGCAATCAGTTTATCTTTGTATTAACTTGTACAGAGACCTTTTAAAAGGGAAGACGTCTTTAATCCACAACGTTTCCTTAAAATATCATCAAAGCCGGAAATGACTTGGGAGTTGACTTAATTGCAGCTTTGCTAGGAGCAGGCCTGGGAATTAACATGGATTTGCCTGGGTTTGCGTCCAGCTCGTGCAGCTGGAGTCTCAGCCCTCCTCGAGCGCGAGGAAACTGTCGAGGCTAACGTGACGTGACATTTGCTAATAATCAAGTCCTAGAATTCAGGGTCACGCAGGTTGAGTAGGTACCAATTAATCACCCAAATGGCATATATACCGGCCGAAAAACGATGGCGTTGTGCCTAGTTGGCCCTTAATACCCCGTGCTCTTTAAATGTTAGAGGTCCCTTGCTATAATTAAAATCCCGCATTATTTAGATACATAGGCAACTCCTGCGTGACACAGAGATAAAAAAAAAAAGTCCTATTAAGTGTATATTGCGGACACAATATGTGATTTAGCAGGCTGTAGCTGCTAGTCCCAGAACACCTTCTTTTGTTACCGCAAAGAATTCCTAGAAATTGGCAGGTGTGTGTAAACGTTGCAGAAAACAAAATCAGGTATCCAGCTTGGTGAACTTTATTTGCATTTCCAAGCATTAGTAAATGTTCTATTTATTTTATCCGTCAGTAACTGTGACAGGCTTGCACTCTGATTCTAAAGTCAATGTGCAGTATACCACAGTGTGCCTGTGTATTCATTGAAGCAAGGGGAGGAGGGTCTTTATAAATTTGAGTTAAATCACCTTCTTTATCCTGCCGGTAAGCCATTATCGGCTCTCATATTCATTCTCTCTTCTTCACCCTGCCACATGTATGTGACAGTACATAAAAAGTGAATGAGAATTAAAATATTTGCAGATCTAAAGTCATTACTGTACGGGAAATCACTTGCCCTTTGTCGTTTCAATGGGGGCGGGCGTCTAGAATAGCAACTTTTCTACCTTATGTTAGAGAACAACCCTTCATTATTTTCATTCATTATTGGAGCAAACTAGAGGTGTCAGAACAGACTTACACAAAATCTGAGAACACCTCATTTGTAATCAGATCAAAAGATCAGGAAATTAAATTCAATTAAATATTTGTCCATGTAGCGCAAAGTCTTCCTGGCTTTAAAGAACGCTCCCAATTAGTTCTGGTCTGTGACAGCGCATGCACTGCTGCCTGTACTCTTGCTTGTGAAACAGATATTGTTTACTACAAGGGTCTTGGAGCTCACCCATTGCTTAATATTTGTTGGCTTAATTGTCACTCTTGTTTGCTGCCTCTTAATTGGCAAACACGAGTCAGCTTCACTTCCTCTTCTTTCACCTGGAGCATGAACCAAGTGCTGATTGCTTCATCTTGATTAGTGTACTTCTGCTGTTCATGCTGTGATTGAGGTATTTTCTTTCCACTTTACTTTCCATCCTTGTTCATGTTGCTTCCTCCCTCCCACCCCACCTATGTTGTCTGTGTTGCTTCTTCCTTCATTCACCGGACCTTCCCATTCTCCTGTTGCTTCTTCCCTCCAACTCCCACTATCCAGTTGTCTTTGATGCCCCCCCACCATAAGAAAAAGGAAAGCACTATGATGTGACCAGCGCTGGCCGCGTCTTTTCACTTTTTTTGCTGTACGGTTGCCTGTTCACTCCAGCCCTCATTTCTGTTGTCCATGTTACCCACCCCAACCCGCCTTGAAAAAAACCAAAAAACAGTGCTAAGACACAGTAGCTTACAAACCCATATTTCCAGTTTACCAAAAATGAAAACAAAACATTTAGAAAAAGTTAGAAAAATGTTCTATGTAGAGTCAAGTCCTGTCCGTGCCATGGCACTTTTCCCCTAACTTTTTTCTGTTTGTAGTTTAATTTTGCAATGAAACTTACATTTCCGTGTGGAATCACAGACATGTAAGTGAACGAAGCGAGTGAAGTGCTGTATCACTCAATGCCCATCCGTCGATATTGTATATAAGGGAAACAGCATTATGCCTAGTCCTTAAATGAAAATCAGTTGTGTCATCATTCATCCATAGCAGGAGCTGTGGCACGTAGAACGTTCACCTCACACACTTGGCTCCTGCAGCGGCTTTAAAGCAGCAGCAACCCAGCCTACTTTGCATTGCCAGTTTAAACCTGATGCCAACAATTTCATTTGCCTACATGGACAAGCCATCTTTCCCTGTACGTGCAGGGCACTTGGTAAAGATTACCCGTTAGCTGTGAATCCCCATGCACAGCAGGTGAGAGTGCAGTCAAGCCCACAGTGTGCTAAATCAACATACTAGGTAGGAACAACACACACAATCTAAACTGAAAACTATAAAGCGAAAAATAGTTAGCAGCTCAATATTGGTAATCAAAAATGGCACTTTTGCGGTGTGTTTGTGTGCTGGAGGAGGGTGAGTAAGGAATTCTCTGTGCTTCCGAGAAGACCTGAACGCGCCCCCTCCCAAAAATAGTGAAAATCCTCATGTCATTCTCAATCCAAAACCACCAGAAAGGCAATCCTATCCCGGGCAGGCTTTAAAGAGTATGCAGACTAATGATAGCAGTACCTCTTTAATGCGATTCAAAATCCCTTGGGTAAGGGTACCCCAAAACTCGGAAGGTAAGCTGCGTTCATCTTTCCCCAAGTGCCATCGATTGAGAGGAATGTAGAACGGCACAGAGAAGGAAAAATAACCCTACGGGCCCAACTCTTAGTCTGAATAAATGCATTAGTTTAATTAATGTCACACAGCTGTCTGCGGGGCAGACCCCCGAAAGGGGGCGGTAACCAAAACCTTCCTAACTTGTTTTTCCCAGAACAGCTGCCAAGAATCTTTTTAAAAGCTCTGGCGTGCAGTCGCGGCTCGCGGGGGGTGTCGCGCGGGGGGGGGGTTTTAAAATAAAGAAAATAAATCCTACCTGAGCAGCAGGTCTGCCGTCCGCGCTGCCTCGGGTCCGTTGGCGCCTACAGCCCCTCTCAGCCAACCCTGGCGCTGCCAGCAGAGCCAGGATTGGCTTAGGGCCCGGTTAGTACTCGCCTGCCTGCCCATTAGGAGACCGAGGTTTGAGCCTTTGCTCAACCCTCGCTCTCTTAATGTGCATGCGCAAGCCAGTGCCAACACAAGTGCGCATGACTGGGCACGGTGAGAAAATTCGCTGCCCTTCCCCACTCATGCGCACTTGTGCTGCTGCGTGTTGCCCCTGTTCCGTCTGACAATCATGTCAGTCAACATGACGCCGGACCGCCCACCCCCTTCAGACTCTGAAGGGGGGGGGGCGGTCCGACGTCATGCTGACTGACATGATTGTCAGTTCTCTCGGCGTCTCTGAACTTAAGTAAACTGAGAGTTTACTTACGTTCAGAGACACCGAGGGAGCAGCTGCGGGCGGGGGGGCAACGCCCCAACGCCCCAATGGACGCACCGCCCCTAATTCTACACCTCTGTTGCTTCTTTCAGCAATTCTCTTGCCTCTTTGTGCACTTCTCTTGCCTGTTTCTGCACTTCTCCTGCCTCTTTCTGCACCCCTGTTGCTTCATTCTGCACTTTCCATGCTTCTTTCTGCACCAGTATTGCTTCTTTCTGCACCCCTGTTGTCTCTTTATGTACCTCTTTTGCCTCTTTCTGCACTTTTCTTGCGTTTTTCTGCACCTCTCTTCCCTCTTTCTGCACGTCTGTTGTCTCTTTATGCACCTCATTTGCTTCTTTCTGCACCCCTGTTGTCTCTTTCTGCACTCGTCTTCCCTCTTTCTATACCTTTCCTGCCTGTTTTTGCATCTCACTTGCCTCTTTCTGCACTTTTCTTGCTTCTTTCTACACCTCTGTTGCTTCTTTCAGCAATTCTCTTGCCTCTTTGTTCACTTCTCACGCCTGTTTCTGCACTTCTCTTGACTCTTTCTGCACCCCTGTTGCTTCATTCTGCACTTTCCATGCTTCTTTCTGCACCTGTCTTGCTTCTTTCTGCACCCCTGTTGTCTCTTTATGTACCTCTTTTGCATCTTTCTGCACTTTTCTTGCGTTTTTCTGCACCTCTCTTCCCTCTTTCTGCACGTCTGTTGCCTCTTTCTGCACCTCATTTGCTTCTTTCTGCACCCCTGTTGTCTCTTTCTGCACTCGTCTTACCTCTTTCTGTACCTTTCCTGCCTGTGTTTGCATCTCACTTGCCTCTTTCTGCACTTTTCTTGCTTCTTTCTACACCTCTGTTGCTTTTTCAGAAATTCTCTTGCCTCTTTCTGCACTTCCCTTGCCTGTTTCTGCACCTCTCTTGCCTCTTTTTGCACCTCTGTTGGCTCTTTCTGCACCTCACTTGCTCCTTTCTACACTTCTCTTGCCTCTTTCTGCACCCCTGTTGCTTCATTCCGCACTTTCCATGCTTCTTTCGGCACCTGTCATGCTTCTTTCTGCACCCCGTTGTCTCTTTGTGTACCTCTTTTGCCTCTTTCTGCACTTTTCTTGCCTTTTTCTGCACCTCTCTTCCCTCTTTCTGCACGTCTGTTGCCTCTTTCTGCACCTCATTTGCTTCTTTCTGCACCCCTGTTGTCTCTTTATGCACTCGTCTTCCCTCTTTCTGTACCTTTCCTGCCTGTTTTTGCATCTCACTTGCCTCTTTCTGCACTTTTCTTGCTTCTTTCTACACCTCTGTTGCTTCTTTCAGCAATTCTCTTGCCTCTTTGTGCACTTCTCTTGCCTGTTTCTGCACTTCTCTTGCCTCTTTCTGCACCCCTGTTGCTTCATTCTGCACTTTCCATGCTTCTTTCTGCACCAGTCTTGCTTCTTTCTGCACCCCTGTTGTCTCTTCATGTACCTCTTTTGCCTCTTTCTGCACTTTTCTTGTGTTTTTCTGCACCTCTCTTCCCTCTTTCTGCACGTCTGTTGCCTCTTTCTGCACCTCATTTGCTTCTTTCTGCACCCCTGTTGTCTCTTTCTGCACTCGTCTTCCCTCTTTCTGTACCTTTCCTGCCTGCTTTTGCATCTCACTTGCCTCTATCTGCACTTTTCTTGCTTCTTTCTACACCTCTGTTGCTTCTTTCAGCAATTCTCTTGCCTCTTTGTGCACTTCTCTTGCCTGTTTCTGCACTTCTCCTGCCTCTTTCTGCACCCCTGTTGCTTCATTCTGCACTTTCCATGCTTCTTTCTGCACCAGTCTTGCTTCTTTCTGCACCCCTGTTGTCTCTTTATGTACCTCTTTTGCCTCTTTCTGCACTTTTCTTGCGTTTTTCTGCATCTCTCTTCCCTCTTTCTGCACGTCTGTTGTCTCTTTCTGCACCTCATTTGCTTCTTTCTGCACCCCTGTTGTCTCTTTCTGCACTCGTCTTCCCTCTTTCTATACCTTTCCTGCCTGTTTTTGCATCTCACTTGCCTCTTTCTGCACTTTTCTTGCTTCTTTCTACACCTCTGTTGCTTCTTTCAGCAATTCTCTTGCCTCTTTGTTCACTTCTCACGCCTGTTTCTGCACTTCTCTTGCCTCTTTCTGCACCCCTGCTGCTTCATTCTGCACTTTCCATGCTTCCTTCTGCACCTGTCTTGCTTCTTTCTGCACCCCTGTTGTCTCTTTATGTACCTCTTTTGCATCTTTCTGCACTTTTCTTGCGTTTTTCTGCACCTCTCTTCCCTCTTTCTGCACGTCTGTTGCCTCTTTCTGCACCTCATTTGCTTCTTTCTGCACCCCTGTTGTCTCTTTCTGCACTCGTCTTCCCTCTTTCTGTACCTTTCCTGCCTGTTTTTGCATCTCACTTGCCTCTTTCTGCACTTTTCTTGCTTCTTTCTACACCTCTGTTGCTTCTTTCAGCAATTCTCTTGCCTCTTTGTGCACTTCTCTTGCCTGTTTCTGCACTTCTCTTGCCTCTTTCTGCACCCCTGTTGCTTCATTCTGCACTTTCCATGCTTCTTTCTGCACCAGTCTTGCTTCTTTCTGCACCCCTGTTGCCTCTTCATGTACCTCTTTGCCTCTTTCTGCACTTTTCTTGTGTTTTTCTGCACCTCTCTTCCCTCTTTCTGCACGTCTGTTGCCTCTTTCTGCACCTCATTTGCTTCTTTCTGCACCCCTGTTGTCTCTTTCTGCACTCGTCTTCCCTCTTTCTGTACCTTTCCTGCCTGCTTTTGCATCTCACTTGCTCTCTATCTGCACTTTTCTTGCTTCTTTCTACACCTCTGTTGCTTCTTTCAGCAATTCTCTTGCCTCTTTGTGCACTTCTCTTGCCTGTTTCTGCACTTCTCCTGCCTCTTTCTGCACCCTGTTGCTTCATTCTGCACTTTCCATGCTTCTTTCTGCACCAGTCTTGCTTCTTTCTGCACCCCTGTTGTCTCTTTATGTACCTCTTTTGCCTCTTTCTGCACTTTTCTTGCGTTTTTCTGCATCTCTCTTCCCTCTTTCTGCACGTCTGTTGTCTCTTTATGCACCTCATTTGCTTCTTTCTGCACCCCTGTTGTCTCTTTCTGCACTCGTCTTCCCTCTTTCTATACCTTTCCTGCCTGTTTTTGCATCTCACTTGCCTCTTTCTGCACTTTTCTTGCTTCTTTCTACACCTCTGTTGCTTCTTTCAGCAATTCTCTTGCCTCTTTGTTCACTTCTCACGCCTGTTTCTGCACTTCTCTTGCCTCTTTCTGCACCCCTGCTGCTTCATTCTGCACTTTCCATGCTTCTTTCTGCACCTGTCTTGCTTCTTTCTGCACCCCTGTTGTCTCTTTATGTACCTCTTTTGCATCTTTCTGCACTTTTCTTGCGTTTTTCTGCACCTCTCTTCCCTCTTTCTGCACGTCTGTTGCCTCTTTCTGCACCTCATTTGCTTCTTTCTGCACCCCTGTTGTCTCTTTCTGCACTCGTCTTCCCTCTTTCTGTACCTTTCCTGCCTGTTTTTGCATCTCACTTGCCTCTTTCTGCACTTTTCTTGCTTCTTTCTACACCTCTGTTGCTTCTTTCAGCAATTCTCTTGCCTCTTTCTGCACTTCTCTTGCCTGTTTCTGCACCTCTCTTGCCTCTTTTTGCACCTCTGTTGGCTCTTTCTGCACCTCACTTGCTCTTTTCTACACTTCTCTTGCCTCTTTCTGCACCCCTGTTGCTTCATTCCGCACTTTCCATGCTTCTTTCGGCACCTGTCTTGCTTCTTTCTGCACCCCGTTGTCTCTTTGTGTACCTCTTTTGCCTCTTTCTGCACTTTTCTTGCCTTTTTCTGCACCTCTCTTCCCTCTTTCTGCACGTCTGTTGCCTCTTTCTGCACCTCATTTGCTTCTTTCTGCACCCCTGTTGTCTCTTTATGCACTCGTCTTCCCTCTTTCTGTACCTTTTCTGCCTGTTTTTGCATCTCACTTGCCTCTTTCTGCACTTTTCTTGCTTCTTTCTACACCTCTGTTGCTTCTTTTAGCAATTCTCTTGCCTCTTTCTGCACTTCTCTTGCCTGTTTCTGCACTTCTCTTGCCTCTTTCTGCACCCCTGTTGCTTCATTCTGCACTTTCCATGCTTCTTTCTGCACCAGTCTTGCTTCTTTCTGCACCCCTATTGTCTCTTCATGTACCTCTTTTGCCTCTTTCTGCACTTTTCCTGCGTTTTTCTTCACCTCTCTTCCCTCTTTCTGCACGTCTGTTGCCTCTTTCTGCACCTCATTTGCTTCTTTCTGCTCCCCTGTTGTCTCTTTCTGCACTCGTCTTCCCTCTTTCTGTACCTTTCCTGCCTGTTTTTGCATCTCACTTGCCTCTTTCTGCACTTTTCTTGCTTCTTTCTACACCTCTGTTGCTTCTTTCAGCAACTCTCTTGCCTCTTTGTGCACTTCTCTAGCATGTTTCTGCACTTCTCTTGCCTCTTTCTGCACCCCTGTTGCTTCATTCTGCACTTTCCATGCTTCTTTCTGCACCTGTCTTCCTCCTTTCTGCACCCCTGTTGTCTCTTTATGTACCTCTTTTGCCTCTTTCTGCACTTTTCTTGGCTTTTTCTGCACCTCTCTTCCCTCTTTCTGCATGTCTGTTGCCTCTTTCTGCACCTCATTTGCTTCTTTCTGCACGCCTCCTGCCTCTTTCTGTACTTCTCTTGCCTCTTTGTGCACCTCTCCTACCCTTTTCTGCACCCCTTTTGCCTCTTTTTACACCTCTGTTGGTTCTTTCTGCACTGCTCTTGCTTCTTTCTGCACCTCACTTGCCTCTTTCTGCACTTCACTTGCTTTTTTCTGCACCTCTCTTGCCTCTTTCGGCACCTGTGTTGCTTCTTTCTGTACTTCTCTTGCCTCCTTCTGCACCTCTTAGTTAGAGGTAGTTTTAATCCCCCTGCCCTATTATGTACTAGGGCCATACAGGGGAGGTCATGCCAATCACAGGGGTACCACAACCCATGGTGTAACCTAGTGTATGTAGGTGTTTTCACTGTATTCTGAGTGTCTTTCAGCATAGCACTGGCTCCGGGCCTGGTTAGTCAGAGTCAGTTACCACCAGTACCAGTCAGCAAAAAGTTGGGGGCACAGGATGACTTTTCAACAAGGCCTCTTTCTGCTCCTCTGTTGGTTCTTTGTGCACATCTCTTGCTTCTTTCTGTACCTTTCTTCGACTTTCTGGACTTCTGTTGCCTCTTTCTGCATTTCTCTTGCTTCTTTCTGACCCTTTCTTCCTCTTTCTGCACATGTTCTACCTTTGTAGGCATAGTTAGAAATTAGCATTTAAAAAACCTTTGAAATTCACTGAAAAAACCACAGGTTTCAGGGATGTTATAGTTAGAAATTAGCATTTAAAAACCTTTGAAATTCACTGAAAAACCATAGGTTTCAGGGACGTTATAGTTAGAAATTAGCATTTAAAAACCTTAGAAATTCACTGAAAAACCACAGGTTTCAGGGACGTTATAGTTAGTTGGACATTTTACTCGTACAAAACCAGAGAAATTCGGCCGTTATAGTTAGTTCAGCTAACTATAACTTGCGCCCCCGCAATGCACTGCTGATGACGTCACATATTACATCATTCATGACATGGTCAGTGACATCACTGATGACATCACTGATGACATCTCAAATGACATTTATATCCCTTATTTTAACTGGAGGATCAATATTATAAGGCACATATTATATTGTTTTATCGTTGAGAGAGACATTAAGATTTTTGTTGTCCTGAAGAAGATGGTTCTACAATATTTCCTCCACCGAAACACGTC
Source organism: Calotriton arnoldi (assembly GCA_963921515.1). NCBI lineage: Eukaryota > Metazoa > Chordata > Amphibia > Caudata > Salamandridae > Calotriton > Calotriton arnoldi. Next base: position 115,624 of record CAWUFW010020128.1, read on the forward strand.
GACGTCTCCCTTGTTGTGCATTGTTAAATTCGAGGAACTTTGAAGTATATGTATTACAAAGTTTACAGGTTTATGTGACATTGATTCAGTCGAATTAACACACTGTGATGATACATGTTTGTCACGTTTATTGTCTCTCTTTTTAACGCCTTTGTGATAACACTCTAAAAAGAATTTGAGATTAATTTTAGGATTATTTTTAATAATAAAAATAAGGTTTTTATATGAATTGTTTTTTACACAATTGTACAACTGTTTTTATTGAATGTGTTTTTAAACAGATCTTTATAATTCATTGATGGGTCCCATCTTAAGAATATTATGAGATGCACATGAAGTTTATGGATAGCAGAGTGTGAGATGTTGTGAATGGGCGAATTTATCCAAGAGAATTTGTTTTGTGATACATTTATTCCATAAGGTACCCTGTCTCTTGGATTAGTGGGGCCGCTCTCTTTCTTTTTAGACAAATCACATCAGCCTTTCAATATTACCATATTTATTTCAATTAAATTGTTAACCGTTCCTTTCTCACTACCTCACTTGCTTAACACATATTACAGACTTTCATAGATGAATTATTGTGGTTCTGTTTTTCCTGGTCTCCCTGATTGGGATCTGCTCCCATTTTAGTCTATCCCACTCTTTTCTTTGGTATTCATTACATATGTTATGTTGGTTTAAGATTTAATGCATTTCCCATCATCAAATGATCTTAGACAAACAAATTTAGATCTTAGGGCCTGATTACGATGATGGTGGGACCGCCACCAACAGCCCGACGGTGGCGGATCCACCGCCATCGTAACACAGTTTACTGCCCGCCATATTACAATGGCGGGTAGATGGATGGCGGGTGGACGGATGGCAGTCGGAAAGACTGACCGCCACGCATCCAACGGGCTCCTTGTGCATCGGAGGGAGCCACAGTCCCTACAATGGTGGCGGTGCCTGCCGGGCACCGCCGTAGGGATTATGATGTCTCTCTCTGCCGGCCATTTCTTGGCGGTTTACCTGCCATGAAAAGGCTGGCAGAAAGGGACATTGGGGCCTGTGGCAGGCCCCCTTACCCCCTGGCACTCAGACATGGGACCTGGGGGGCACCTATGGTACCCCCTACATATCCCTGCACCATGTGGCAGGCACCGCATGGTGCCTGCCACGTAGTGCAGGGATATGTGCAGTGTCCCCTTTTTATACTGTGGCGTGTGCTGCAGCCAGCATCGCCCGCCACAATAAAAAATATAGGCATTGCGACCGCGGTGGTGGCAGTTGAATCCTAATGCCTACGGCGGGACCACCGACAGCCTGTTGGGCGGTCCCATTTACGAAAGGGTGGTGGTGAGATAAAAGTCCGACCACCATCCTGATCAGCTCCAAAGTTCTCTCGAGAATGTTTGTGCCTTTCAACATATTACTCAAGATGGGACCACTCCATCGTTTACATCAAGAAAAGTTTTTAGACAAGAAATAGGATTCTCTTTTTACTGACAGAATTATTACCATCTCTTTAAAGGTCAGTCATGTTCCTTGAAGCAATATTAACATGCAATTAACATACTCTCTGAGGCTGATAAAATTATAGTTTCAATAAATAGCAGAGAGAAATATAAAACAATGATAACCCACTGTAGGGGAATGAAGAGGAAGAAGAGTTTAAATGTATATTAGATTGTCTGCCCAGACTATTCCATGTATACCGATAACAGCATTTTTTTAGAATGATTTTATGCTCAGACTTTTGGAGTCCTAAACTTCCAGAAAACACATATGGGAATTGTTGATAGATATCTAAGCTACAGTCAGAGTTTTCTAACAACAGGACCTTGTCAACAGCATTGGGATTGAGTGTAATTCCCATGTTATCTTGGTGTCTCCATCCAAGTAAATTATCATCTCCCTTATCAACATATACTTCCCCAGCAGTTTCTCCATCCCAAAATTGTAATTTCATGACAGTATACCCAAGTTTATAAATCTTGAAGCTACCATACCCAACAGGGTTGATGTCAGGTGTCAATAATTTTATTCCATCCATACCAAAATTGTTTTCCCAATTTTCATCTCTTATCATTGTGTACAGTGAACCAGAACCTGCCAGGACTTTCACTGGTTTACCGCCAATGATTATTTCACACTCTGGCATTTCAAATGGCTCACTGTCTGCACTAATATCTCTTTTTACAACTTTTCTCTCTCCATCTTCCGAAGACACAATATGTAATTTGGTACTTTTGAACACTCTCACATAATGCCCCCTCTTTCTACATTTTTTACATGTAACAGTCTTGGCAGGGAAGTCTGGACTGTTGGAATAATGACCTTCACTCCACCATCTATAACACTTGCCACAAGCTTCTTTTTCTTTCCATCTTTACTGTTGGACTTGGTATTGGTCATCATGTAATGTATACATCCATTTAGTTCATCCCAAACACTACAATCACTCACAGAGTCCTTAACATCTGGAATTTCCTTGCTGCATCTCATGTATTCAAACAGTTGAGTTTTCTATACATTGAATTGCTTCTATAGTTTCCTTAAGATTAGGATTTCTCTCAAAGAGTTTCTCTTGTACCTTTTGACTGTTTGTACACTTTACCAGTTGGTCTCTGGTTAGAGAATCCAACAGGTTTTCAAACTCACACGTATCTGCCAATTTCTGTAGAGATGCCACAAAACTACCAATCTTTTCATCATTCCCCTCACCCTCATAAAACATTTGTGACTCTTAAGCACTACATTTATGTGAGAACCAAAATGCTTCTCTAACATCATCACTGTCATCTCATACATATCATTTGGTTCTCCCTCAGCTCTACCCATGGGTATTTCATCAAGGCTTTCATAAATGTTTCTACCCTTTACTCCCCAAATTATGAAGAAGAACAGATTGGTTCCTTATGAATGAAAATGTTTCCCATCCAATGGCAAGGAGATAAGAGTCATACAAGTGTTTCCACTATTTCCACGTAACTAATGGATCTTCTTTTTCCGAGAGAAATTGTGGAAGCTGTGCCATATTAGCAGTAGCCATAATAATTGAATGGAGAAAAACAAAATCCAAATAAAAACAGTACGGAATTTAATAAAAAATAAATTCACTGATAGCAGCTCTGCACACTCAATTGCTAATGCTTCTAAATTATGTTTCCACCGTGCACTTGTCATATACTGTATAAACAAATTGAACTAGCACTCCTGTTTGCTGAATTTCCTTGGTTGTATAAAAAAAAGTCCAAATAGTTTTCACCTAAAACTCTTCTAATGCTGGCTCCTCAGCTCTGGGGAGCTCCTGTTTGCATATGTTGAAGCTGGTGTAATAACCCACAAAAATGACTACCAAAAAAACTGCTCAAAGTGGTGAAGATATCCACTTAGGATGGAGGCAAAAAATGTCTGTATAGCATGATGTCAGTGCCCAAACTAAAATGACTGCCACAGACATCACAGTAATGGAAACCAATGCCCAATAAAAGATGGCCACCAGAAACATCACCAATGTATGTGCATTGTTTTTAAAGGCGGTAGAGCGAAGAAAGCAGGGTGGCGCTAATCTGATCACGCACCTCTTCGGAAGCACTCCGAGACTGCATGCGCCACCTGGGACCACATGAGACCCCCCCACAAAAAACTAGCTGAATTTCCTCACCACACAAGGACCCCTGCAGAAACGTCCTATTCAACAATGCTCACACAGGCAGGACAATTGTAAACCAGTTTAATCATTTCAATACAGAATTGAATAATCAATGCGCCTTTATTTATGAGATTTCACCACTGCTAGTGCCTCCTTCACAACCTCTACAGCCGGCCAGCAAATGAAGGGGCATGAGCAGAGAATCTGTTGCTGCCCCAGTCCGATGAGTCTCCACAAAGAGGGGCTATTTGTGGGTTCCTTGCGGAGACCAAACCAGTGGTTTCTATGATGCTTTAATGAAAGAAGCAGAACACGTTGCTTTGTTATCCCATCTTCTAAAATTACTATGCAGGAATCAAATCCAAGTTTCTGAGTACAAGATGCATTCAAATCAAGTAGATAGCTTAGAAACTACCAGACATCAGCAGGAGATCAACTGTCCCTCTGTAGAACTTTCCAGTCCTCATAGCTGATGATATAGACAGTTCTAAAAATGATGACACACACAAATTCCAAACAAGACCATAACATTGGGAAATTGTCCTAAACAGTAAGAATTAAAAAAATAAAGTGAAAACATGTTATTATTATTATTCAAAGAATGGGAGGGATGATTTAACTAGCTTGCTTGTAGCCTCATGGAGGTGCTGCTTATATCCATGAAGTTTCCATTAGGTTGATGCTAATCTGTGGTTTGCATCCGTGGGACCTTGATCCACAATGTAAAAGCTCTTTTCAATGATTATTATATTACTTATTGACACCAGCTACCATTGGAAATTTAGGGCCTGATTTAGATTTTGGAGGACGGGTTACTCTGTCATAACGGGGATGGATATCCCGTCCAACTAAATATGAATCCCATAGGATATTATGGCATTTATATTTCGGCGGATGGGATATCTGTCACCGTTGTGACGGAGTAACCCATCTGCCAAAATCTAAATCAGGCCCTTAGTTTGTTAAGCATCTTCTTTTATTGCCCGAAACTGCCAACACAGATTCAGCCTTTACTGGAACTGCTTTTACAAATTCCTATGTTAAACACTTTTATCATGCATATATATTGTAAGCCGTATGCACTTCGGAAGATGCTCTACGAACAGTCACCCAATGAAGTTGATGCAGAAATGTCCTGTCATGCATGTTAGAACCTGGTGTAAAACAGATCATATCTTGAAGAAGAAAATTGCATTCCAGACCTCATTCATAAGGCTGATAATGGAAATTCTTTGAAAATTCAAGTGGTACATGCCGAACTATGCCATTATTTAGGTGAGCCTCTCTGTACTCTTTGCAGTTTTACTAAGATTGGCCAGAGACAGTGGCATGCAGTTCTCCATTGCAGCTGCAAAGCTATGGAATATCCTACCAATCTATCTGTCCATGTAAACTGAAATGTAAAATTATAGAAAATGCTATAAATACTTTCCCATTCATCCAGTAGCACAGGTTGTTGTCAAGCATTGCTGGTGTCTTCCTGAACTTACTGTAATAATATATGAAACAAGAAAGCAACCACTCGATTACTAAGATGAAAGGGTAAACAGCCAAGCTGCCACAATGTTCTCTTCAAAACCTTCAAACCAGGAACTTCAAAAAGTAATATGGGTTGAAACAATATACACTGCACAATACACAAATCACTGCATTTAATTTATCACATTAGTTTACTGTTAAAAGGTTTAAATATATATAAACACACACACACATACACACAAACACACACATATATAATACCAAACATAAATAAAATTGAATCTCAGAATTGTCCCTCTCTAAATTGTTATATATCCATATAAATGCTGAAATACAAGTTGTGTTACAAATACATCAGTGCATAACTGTGAACATCACATTCATCCGGTTATATATATTCATAGGAAAAAACATAGGTTACAGGGTTATTATAGCTAGGTTCATGTTTTGCCCGCACAAAACAATAGAAATTCAGCAGTTATAGTTATACTTACAGCTATACTTATGTTAAGAAACTATGACTCGTTGCCTTAAGTTACTTAATGGCACGAGTAATAGTTTCTTCAGCGTTACACAGATTGTGCTTTTTGTTATTTGGTGCAAATCTGTTCAGAAGTTTTTCAGAAATGTACGTTGAAAATTATTGTGATATCTGTGGTCGGGAAGCCTACTATAACTGCTGAATTTAACTGGTTTTGTACGAGTGAAACCTGAGCCTAACTATAACGTCCCTGTAACCTTTGTTTTTTTCAGTGAATTTCGAAGGTTTTTTAAATGCTAATTCCTAACAATAACGTCCCTCTAACCTTTGGCTTTTTCAGTGAGTGTCTATGTTTTTTTAAGTAGTAATGGTGTTTGCAGAGTGGTGGAGAATGCGGGTGGGGCCTCTGACCAGCTCTCAGACATCCAAACGTGTAGGACTTACAGAAAGTACCAGGAGGGCTTCTTGGCCCCAAGGTCCCTCAGCATCCAAGAGGACTTCATTCCCCAACCAGTAGTGCGCCAGAAGACGCGTTTGCAAAGTGGTGGAGAAAGGGGGCATGGCCTTCAAAGACCTCTTGCCAATCCCGCTGTGTGGTACTTACTGATGGTATTAGGAGGGGTTGTTCAGCCCCAAGAACCCTCAGCAGCCAAGAGGACTTCATCCTCCAACTAGTTGTGCACCAGGAAGCGTGTTTGCAGAGTGGTAGAGAAAGGGGGTGGGGCTACAAAGACCTCTCAGCAATGCCACAGTGTGGGACTTACTGAAGGTAACAGGAGGAGTAGTTGGCCCTCAGGATGTCCTTGGGGGCCAACAACTCCTCCTGTTATGTCCAGTAAGTCCCACACAGTGCGATTGCTTAGAGGTCTTCGGAGGCCACACTCCCTTTCACCACCGCTCTGCAAACGGACCTCCTGGTGCACTGGTTGGGGGATGAAGTCCCCTTGGCCCCGGGGACCCCATCCCCTGGGGCCTGACCACAATACTGGGTGCCCTGGTCCCACCCAGGGCATCCAGTTATTCACATTGGGGTCCCTGATGTCTCCCTGCATCCTGCACGAGCCGGCATTGCTTTAGGACAGAGGGAGCTGCTGAACATGCAACTCCCTCTGTTCAAAAGCAATTCTGCTCCGCTTCATGCAAGTGAGAGCATTTTTCTGCTCTCGCTAGCATGAAGCAAAGCAGAATTTACTATGGCTTGGCGGGAACGGGAAGCTCCCGCCAAGCCATAGCAAACAGCTACCTCCCCTAGGGTGGGTACCTCAGGAGGTAGCAGGAGCTGACCCTGGGGGGGTGGATGTCCCCAGGGCCATGTATGGCTCCTCCTGGGGGGGCTATTCAGTCTCCCTGCAGAATTTGTTTAAGCCCCGGGGAGGTGGTGGTTTTCGGGGCCAGGGGGCCACGATAGACCCCTTTATTATTTCATTGTAGCCCCGGGAAGGTGGAGGCTCCTCAGGCACGGGGGGCCAAACGTCAACCATACATTTTAATGAGAGCCCCAGGGAGGTGGCAGTCCGTGTGGGCTCCCCCCATTATTTTACACATGCCCCGGGGAGGTGGTGGTCACCGTAGCTGCGGCCGGGCCTAGAGGGCCCACCCACATGCATAATAAGAAGTGCCCCGGGGAGGTGGTGGAGGGCTTTTATAAGCCCCATGAAGGGGGCCTGTGTGCCCCCCTCCTATTTTTATTATATTTTCCGGACCACAATTACCCAGGGGTTATTTAAAAGGAAGCGCAGGAGGACAGGATAGGGCAGATCGATAAAATATGTGTCAGGCTTTCTTCATGTAATTGGCATAGTCTGCACTTAGAATCCTGCGGTTTCGGTTGCCATTTAGGGATGTATTCTAATGTTTCACATAGACCAAATCGCAGGTGAAGTAACTTATTTTTGAAAAAGGATCTGAGTAATTTTGTTAAATATTTCTGTGGATGAGGTTGCTTGTAAGAATCTATTGTTGTCCAGGCGTGACTTCTTTTACTGAACTCCTCTTTAACTTTATACAATACAATACAATACATCAGCATTTGTAAAGCGCAACAGCTACCTCAAACAGAGGTGTCCCGGCGCTAGCGTGATCCAGCAACATAAGGGTATCGGGTCTCCAAACTGAACGAATTCAGCTAGTCCCGGCTAAAAAGCCATGTTTTTAGAGCTTTCCTGAAATCCCCTTCATCCGGTATACGCCGAAGTCTTACCGGAAGTGAGTTCCATAATCTGGTTGCTCCAACTGAGAAAGCCCTTCCTCCAATACAAGCCTTTGCGAATTGGGGAACACACAGCAGAATCTGTGAATTAGAACGTAACGACCGCCTTTGCTGATAAGGGCGGATACGTTTTTTGATGTAATTGGGACCGCTACCATTCTGGGCCTTGAAAGCAATTGTCAAGGCCTTAAATTCTATACGCTGTACAACTGGCAGCCAATGGAGCTGTTTGACATGTGTAGAAATGTGTTGTCTGAATGGCACTCTTCTGATCAGTCTCACTGCTGCGTTTTGCACCATCTGCAGTCTTTTTATCAAATATGCCGGAAGACCAAGGAACAGACTGTTGGTATAGTCAAGCCTTGAAGTCACCGTAGCATGAACGACTAGTTTTCGACAGCTCTCCGGCAGAAGAAAAAAAAAATTCCTCAATCCCTTCAGAATTCCAAAACAAGTGGATGTAATGGAACGTATTTGGGAAGCAAATGTCATCTCAGCATCCCATTTTACACCCAGGTTTTTTACCGTAGAGGACGGACAGGGTGGAGAACCCATTTCCTCCGGCCACCACAGACCCGCTGGCGGAGGGGAATTCTTACCAAAGAACACCTCCTCAGTTTTCTCTGTGTTCAATTTTAGTTTGTTATTATTCATCCACCTAGAGACGTCACACAGGCAGCCCCTGAACCTCTCGAAGGTGTTTGCCGACAGGTCCTTAAAGGAGAACACCAGCTGTGTGTCATCTGCATAGGAGACGGTTTTAATTCCCCATTTAGAAATGAGCGCACACAAAGGGGCCAGATAGATGTTAAAAAGTAGCGGGCTCAACGCTGAGCCCTGTGGCACCCCACACCAGAGGGGCTTAGCTTCTGATTTATAAGGGTGTAATATCACTCTTTGTGTGCGATCGCTAAGATAGGACTTGATCCAAGCAAGTGCCGTCCCTTTCACTCCCGCCTTCCTCAATCTAGCCAGCAATATTGGATGGTCCACCGTATCAAAGGCGGCGGACAAGTCCAACAGCACCAGCATAGCTGAGGCTCTGCCATCCACTTCCATTCTTATTGATTCGGCCACCTCCAGCACAGCTGTCTCAGTACTAAAGCCTGCCCGGAAGCCGGACTGTGTTTCATGCAGTATATCGTTATTAACCATGAAATTGCTGAGTTGATGTTGTACCAGTTTTTCCAACATCTTTGCCGATGCTGGGAGAAGACAGATAGGGCGATAGTTTTATAAATCCATCAAGTCAGCATTAGGTTTTTTTAGAAGAGGTTGGAGCATCGCATGTTTCCAAGACTCTGGAAAAATGCTGGTACTTAGTGAGTTATTCCATCAGAGGTTGAGGGTTGGGTTGAGAATATAGGCAAGTGCTTCCCACAATTTTGGGGGGCAGGGGTCTGCTAGGGATCCTGACTTGCACTTCAGAATTCCATCCAAGGATGCCACAAGTGAGATCGGAAGAGATGCAGACAGGGAGGCATCCCCCGACTGGTTCTCTCCCACATCAGACTCAATGGTGTCCTGTACAGGCGAGAAGACCTCATAGACCTTGTGAATTTTTTCCTCAAAAAAGATTGACAGCTTTTCACAGAGTACAAGGGATGAAGGTATCCTGCACTCGAGCGCTGAGGGTTTGGTGAAGGAGCGGACTATGTTAAAAATTTCTCTGCTGGAATTATCTGATGAATTAATGCGCTTCACAAAGTGGTCCCTTCTGACTGTTTTCATGACTTTGTGAAGATCTTTTATGGCCTCCCTGTACGTTTTGTTTGCCAGGGGACAGTACGCTTTTCTCCAGACACGCTCTAAGCGCTTACATTTGCTCTTTGCCACTCTCAGCTCCTCTGTGAACCATGACGCCAAAGGAGTCCTTCGAGGGGAACTGACTAATCTTGCTGGCGCAAGCTTATCCAGAGCGCCCATCATCCACGCATCCAAGGACACAGCATCCTTATCTGGGTCATTGGACCATTGGGGTTGGCTGTCCAACAAAACCGGTCCTAAGGAAGCTGGCGTCAGTCTTTTCCAATTCCTCTTGAGCGCTTGTAGAGGTTTCCCTTTACCTTGAGGTATTGTTCTACTGCAAGAGAATGGGATCAGGAAGTGATCGGACCAAATCTGCTCTTGCGGAGATTCAACAACCAAGGAAGAGATGTTAGAGAACACCAAATCAAGTATATTACCGGCACTATGGGTTGGAGATTTTACGTGCTGCATAAGATTGGCGCCCTCAAGTGACAACAGCAGTTGTGAAGACTGGGTACACTTCGTGTCAGAAATATGGAGGTTAAAATCTCCTAGTGCCAAATAATTTTTATATTGTAAGGACTTTTGCGCTATAAGATTGCAAAGGTCAGACGTGAGACAAGGGGGGGAGCTAGGAGGTCTGTAAATAAGAAGTCCAGCTAGGGATGCCGTCGGGCTGGTCTTAACACAGAAATTTAGCCCCTCAATGTCTCCAAGATTGGAGACCTCCGACGTTGTAATCTCACAGAAGTCTCTCACAATGAGAGCAACCCCGCCACCCCTTTTATCTCCAGGCCTGTTTGCACAACAAATCTTAAAGCTCATGGAATGGCTAGCACTAAAAGGGGATTAGAATCATCTTTATACCATGCCAGCCTTGTGAGGTAGTACCAGATCCCATAACTCTTTTGCTTTCAGATCTTTTAATGCTGCGTCGAGAGCTCGGGTCCAATTATTTAAGTTTGGTTGTGTATTATTTTGGATTTCTTTCCACAGCAGGGCACGTAGTGTGGTTTTGCCAGAGGATCTTATTAATGACATATATTTGATAAGAGAGCATGCTTGTGTTAATTTTTGGTTAGTCAAACCAAATTCGAGTCGAATCTGAGATGATGATGCGCTCTGAGGAAGATGGAACAAAAGCCGAAAAACCTGGTTTATTAATGTCCATAAAGATTTAGAATTATTTTTGCATGCTTGCTCTATGTCTATCCAATCTTGGTTGGTTTTAGCCCTTTTCGCTTCCCAGAATGCTTTTTTGTAAGAGTTTCGCAATTCCCTAAGCTTTACTTGGGGACGTGATTGGAAATTAATGGATTTCATTTCCATATCCAGGTCCCTTCGTTGTTGTCTAATGGTATTTGTGTACAAGGTTTGGTTCTTTGGTCGTTGCGTGAATGTCAATTTACTACTTGTTGTTGTTAACGTGGCTTTAAGTTCCTCTTGCGACTTGCTCCAGGCCAAGATTGGGTCTTTAAAGTCCCAATTGAGTGTTTTCCAGGTCTTATAGCGGGTTGACAACAGTTTATTCCATCTGATTTTTTTCCAGTGGGTACCCGTATTTTGCAAGCCAATTGGTTTGTAAACCCGACACTTCGCATTATGATTTGCAATACTGATGGACTGTGAGGAATGGTCACTTTCACACCTTGCAGTTATATTATAGGACAGGATCTTGTGGAATAGCTTAATTGATACAAATGTATAATCTAGGACCGAATCTGTTTTACTAGTTTTTCTTGTTGCGGTCATTGGGATGCCTCCTTGGACATGCCCCTTCAGTGCCCGGAGTCCAAGGGCCTCCAATGTTTGTAGTAGTACTTGCTCTGGTTTGTTAACTAAACCAAATTCTGAGTTTTGAATAGGGATTCCCCAATGCATGACTGTCCTTTTTAGGTTGCCACTTCTTCCCAGACGATTAGCCAAGTTTGTGTTAAAGTCACCGGTGACTATGTATGGGATGCCAAAGTGCGAAGTGTCCAGTTCCATGAGAAATTCTTTTAGCAATTTTATATTCCTTCATTTCTGTGCTGAACTGGGGTGAATATATATATTTAGAATTATAATTGGGCCCGTTGTGTTTCCATAGTTCCAATTGTTTATTATTATTCCTTTTATGGATTATGCATTAATTGAAAGTCAGGTATGGGAGAAGTTTTTATCAAGTGACACATAAATTGATAGTCCCCCTTTTGGATGACCATTTTTCTACATAGCCTCCTAACGGCTGTTCCCCCTCGTTCCACGTCTCTTGCAGACATATGATCAGGGCCGGACTGGCCGTAGCGGGCACCGGGTGTTTTCCCGGTGGGCCGCTAGGGTGGGGGGCCGATTTTACGCCCCTGGGGGCCGTTTTTGTTGCCGGGGTCGGCAATATCGGCCCCCTGTAACAAAATCGGCCGAAACTGGCCCTCGCAAACAGCTCGACTGCAGCCCCCCTACCCCCAGGGGGGGGCGGCCGAGCAGTTTGCCAGGGCCGGTTTCTGTTCCCAGTCCGGCCCTGCATATGATGTCAAAGCTTGTTAGATACTTTTCAAGTTCAGGATCTATGAGTAGTTTTTTTATGCCTGCAATGTTCCATGAAACTATGGTCATAGACTTAGGGGCTTTAGCAACTTGTTTTTCTTGGAAGACTTTAGTGTTAACTAGTTTTTGTTCACGGGAAAATTGCTGAGTTTGAGGCTTGATTTTCCAGGTAGGAGTGAAAGCGTTTTGATTATAAAAGGTGTGTAGATTTTGATTGTGTCAATCTATTTTATTTTGATTGAGAGTAGGGGCAAGCCAGTTCCAGTCTGTTGGATCGCAGTGTACGATATTGGAAAGCTGACAAGCATGTTCTTGTGTTTGATTAAGTAATATTGTTAGTGAATCTCTTGAAGAGGTATAACTGGCGCCATCTGCACTTTTCGCATTCTTCAGTAGAGAGACGGTCTTTGCCTGACCCGTCTCTATTTGTTTCTTTACCCTTTGCTGTTGGGTGTGATTGGTCAATAGGTAATAAAACAGTCAGCTATTTTTCCTCCGACACCTCTGCAACCGTTATTCCCCATTCAGCGAAGATGCTACATTTGGAAGTGATCAAGTCTGCAATTTTAGATGATGCCCAAGTTACTACTGTGGCCTCATACGGGTTTTCAATCTTGAATTCTATTGCCTCTATACATGTAGATGGTAGATGTTTTAAATCTTCCTGTGCCGTCAGTAGTTTCAAGATATTGAATCTATTTAAAATATCACTGTTACCACGTGATTTATAATGAGGTTGAAATAAAGTTTTTGCATTCTCCCTTCGAATTGCCTCTTGGTTTGTGAACTTTCGTACGAAATCAATATCTATTGAAGACTTATTTTCTGTGGGGATATCTTGTTTTAAAAGTGCATCTCTATAAATGATAGTCGGAAATAGACAAGTGTGGCATGTCCTTTGCGGGGTTCTCCTTTTTTGTGTTGTTTCTACTATGTCGCTGTCCACTGCGGACTGGGCTAAACTGGTATGTCTGATTATTTGCTGAGTGTTTCTTTCCTGCTGTAAGTCCTGAGAGTTTAGTACTGTTGTTGCTTATTCTCTTGTGATGCTTTGAGCCTTACTTTGGGTGTAAGTAGAGGATTCTGATTTTGCTATATTAGGATTGTGTTGAGTCATGTTCTCTTCTACATTAATTTGCTGAGGAACGGTAGGACAGCGGTCAACTCGATTTGAGTCCTGATCGGGGAGTGAATCATTTATTGATCGACCTTGTTGAAACTTATGAGGAGAGCTTTCGAGATTCGACTGCTCTTGATCAGCTGGAAGAGTTGTACCATTCTGTTCTTCTCTATTTGTGCCAGATCTTTTTGTTTGCTTGAATATTGGAAACAATTTTGCAGTTTTCTCTTTTAACTTCATTGCCTTTTCAATTTCCTCTCTTTTTTTGTTTTGCTTCCTTATTTTCTTTCGTTTATTCCTTGAAATGGTGACTGGTTCCGTTGAGGAATTTAATATTGAGCTCTTATTGAGAGAATGGGTTATTTCGGGTGACTGCAAGGAGTTCATGTCAATTATATAGTCAGCGGGCTTAGGATTTTCACACCCGTTGTTGTTGAAGGAATCCTGATTACTATGTACTTCAGCTATTATACAGTATTTTGATTGGAGTTGTAGCACAGAAGAATTTAGTTGAGGAAGTATTTGTTGTGACACTTCCTTGGTCCCTGTAGCTATAGTGAGTATGGAAAGCTTGTTATCTGTGTTTGGTGGGAAGTGCGTCTTGATGGTTTTTATTTCTTCCATCAGTGTAGATACAATAGTTGGAAATTCTTGCAGTTTTTCTATAATAGGACTGCAGGTACAAAACTGTTTCTGTTTATTGCTTTGTTTATTGGCTTCTGATGTTTTCGTGGCCCCACTCAATAACTCCTTTATCAGTCTGTCACCCACTCCAGCTTCTTCCATCGTCGTTAATTAGCGCCCACAATAGCCTGATCCCAGTGTTACTATCACCACCACACCGGAGACATTTCGGGGTGATGGAAGGGTCAGATTTAGGCAGGTAATCGTAGCAATTTGTACACTCTGGGCCCGATTCTGATGCGGGTTGGAAAAGCTTCCCGACCGAATCGGTTGGGAAATGGTTTCCGACCCACTCAGATCGGGAGAGTCCGACCGGCGGAGTACGATGGATCTGGATGATTCCAGATACGATTTGGTTGGACTCCCATTGACTTCAATGGGAGCATATGTTCCTAACCGCATCATAATTGGGCCCTCGTCGGGAAGACACGTTCCCGATCCGATTTGGAAGGAGCAAATGCCGTTAGGAGGCCTTCCTAACCGCATCAGAATCAGGCCCTAGGTGGGAATGCTTTCCTAACCGCATCAGAATCAGGCCCTATGTCTAAGACTTTTGGGTCAAAATCTTTGAGGTGTCTAGCAGCAGTTGATCTTCTTGCTACTTTTCTTGCCACTAGGATTTCATCCTCGGATCGCAGGGCTCGGCGTTGACCCTGTCTTTGTTGCTTCATCTGAGGATGGGCACCACAGAGGGTACGGGGGAAAGATGTTTTTTAGAGACTAGTATTCTAAAAAAAAATGGGAAGAAAATGGGTATGTACAAATTCGGGATTTTATTATAGGTAACTCTTGGAAGTCATGGCCAGAGATCGAAATGGGGCTCTTACACTCTAAAACAATACTAAAATGGTCATTTATTAGAATAAAACCCCTGTTGGAAAAATTTGATATAAGAAATGTATCCGCTAGAGCAAATATCAGTGAAGCCTTTGACTCCCCGACTCAACGGAGGATCAGTGCCTGGGTGAAAATCTTTGACGAAAACAAGCCTCTCTTGCTATATGAAAAAATCTGTGATAGATGGTGGAAAAGGGAAGGGATGCAGGTCTCAAAATCAACCTGGAATAGAATTAACAGACTTAATGCATCAACACTCAGAGGCACAAATTTTAAGCGTATGCAATTCTACTAAAAATGGCTGATCTCTAGGACTCCTTCTTTTCTTCATAAAATATACCCACAAATAGAGGACAGGTGTTTCCGCTGCACAAAAGAGGGTGGTGGCACCTGGTCACATATTATCTGGGATTGTCCAAAAATCAGTGGTTTGTGGGAAGGAATTGAACTTTATCTTAGATCTACCTTAGACCCTTCCATTTCCATTGATGCATCAATTGCAGTTCTGGGTTGCTCCCCCGATATTACTTCACAAGAGGAAGGCCTATACATCGCAGCATTGGTAGCAAGATCTTTAATTCTACAATGATGGCGCTCCAATATGGGACCCTCTTTTCAAGCACAGAGAGCGAAACTAAGTAAAATCAAAGAATTGGAAAAAAAATATGCAATAAGATCAGACTCAATAAAAAAGTATGAGAAACGCTGGAGTTTACTAGGGTTATAGGTTAGAGATAGGGAAAACTGTTTTTGAATTTCTATTATCATTAAAGAGAAGACGAAGTGGCAATTCGAATAGCTAAGCCTAGTCCGCAAGGTCTTCTCCCCATCCTACTCTTACCCTACCGTACGTTCTCAGGCACTTTATATATTCTTTAATTTATACTATATGCCTGCCCCCTTCTTTCTTGGTTGCAATAGGGTTATTGAAAGAACGTTGGATTATGTTCATGCCTAATATTTAGCACTTTGCACTCTGCACTTTATCCAACTGTGATTTGTAATTGTCTTTTATGACTGCCACGTCTCTTCTCTGCAAAAAGGCGATGGGAAAGATTGTTAGGTTATGTTTATACCTAAATGTTTAGCACGCTACACTTTATACGGTATCTATTTTCTGTAACAGGGCGATGTTGAAAGATTGATGAGATATGTTTACCTTTAAATGTTTAGCACTTTGCACTTTATATGGTATTTATTCCTGATATGTAATGCTGTATTTTTTCTCTATACATTGTCTATTGGTAAAGTAACTTGAATATTCTGAGTATTTCGCAATATGCACTTTACTTGACAATTTTGTAGCTGTGTAATTTGTATGAACTCTCAATAAAAATATTTTTTTTAAATGATATAGTCAGCGGGCTTAGGATTTTCACACCCGTTGTTGTTGAAGGAATCCTGATTACTATGTACTTCAGCTATTATACAGTATTTTGATTGGAGTTGTAGCACAGAAGAATTTAGTTGAGGAAGTATTTGTTGTGACACTTCCTTGGTCCCTGTAGCTGTAGTGAGTATGGAAAGCTTGTTATCTGTGTTTGGTGGGAAGTGCGTCTTGATGGTTTTTATTTCTTCCATCAGTGTAGATACAATAGTTGGAAATTCTTGCAGTTTTTCTATAATAGGACTGCAGGTACAAAACTGTTTCTGTTTATTGCTTTGTTTATTGGCTTCTGATGTTTTCGTGGCCCCACTCAATAACGCCTTTATCAGTCTGTCACCCACTCCAGCTTCTTCCATCGTCGTTAATTAGCGCCCACAATAGCCTGATCCCAGTGTTACTATCACCACCACACCGGAGACATTTCGGGGTGATGGAAGGGTCAGATTTAGGCAGGTAATCGTAGCAATTTGTACACTCTGTGTCTAAGACTTTTGGGTCAAAATCTTTGAGGTGTCTAGCAGCAGTTGATCTTCTTGCTACTTTTCTTGCCACTAGGATTTCATCCTCGGATCGCAGGGCTCGGCGTTGACCCTGTCTTTGTTGCTTCATCTGAGGATGGGCACCACAGAGGGTACCGGGGTTAAATTTGCGTAAAATGGAAGCTTGACCAAACTCTTCTGCACTCTGCCGTGGTGTCGGGCTCTAGCCATTAAGAGCTGAAGCCAAAAAACAAAAACTGCTGGTTATTATAGGCTATTGTAGGCTGTAGTTAGCCTCGTCTTCTCACCTCTGCTGCCTCCTCAGCTTCCTGTAACTAGGGACAGAAGGCCAGAGCAGTTGTTTGGGGTTGAGTTTTGGGGGGAAAGGCAGTCGCCTGCGGCACCGGCGGCACAGTGGTGCCCCCTTCAGCTGCTGCTGTGAGACGCTGCTGCTCTGCTGGGGTTGTTCCTGGGCCTGGTCCTGGATCTGGGCGTGAATCTGGCTGAGGGTGAGGATGGAGCTATGCTGGGACGAGGGGCTAGAGCGAGTGGCTAGTTTTAAGAGGCGCAGACAGATAGTTTGGGTAGAAGAGTATTATTAAGAGCAGAGGAACAACCCCTGGACACGTCCTTCCAGCAGCAACTGTCTTCTCCAGTCAGGTCCACCTTCCAGAACCTTAGAAGGCTGGCAACCATCACTAGGATGCAAGATCAGTTGTTAGGACACAACAGCTAGAGCCCGGGCAGGAGCACGCAGGGCGTCCTGCAGCCGCACCCAGACCTAGCTGGGCTGCTTCCACAAGGGACATGGGATATCTCTCTGCGCGAGGTAGCTACTACCGCTGCGCTCTGGTATCTTGCCTGCCTTGTCCATCTCGTCCGTGCTTGGTTGGCTGGATTTGGCCCAGGTTGTTTTCCTCACTCCTCTTCTCCCCGGGACACCGTTGATCACCATTTCTAATTCCACTTCCTGGGCCCGGGTTATCACCTTCTTTTCATCCTTCTCCGGCCCGAGTCCAGGACCGATCGTTACTCTTCTGTCTCCCTCTTTCCAAAACTACTGTGTACTGCATCTGGCATTTGACATCACTTCCGATAGCTACCTCTCCAAGTAGGACCAAAAAGAACCCTGTAGTACGTATTCCACACTATAACAAAAACACAATAGCTATCTGTTTGTTGGCCATACAGAACGAAGTATAAAGAGTAAAAAACAAATTGTGTAAGAGAGAATTGTATTTTATTGGACATAACCATACCTTACCCTCACTGCAAGTATATAACAAATCTGTGTCTAACTTGGCCAATACTGTGATCCATATGTTATAAACTCTGGCACAAGCAGTGTATTAACGGGGTTGTGCTGTGGCTGCATTGCAACATTTCCTAACATGTTAGGAAGATGATGAGACCTAAGCTGCACATTTTGGAATCTGGAATCCTGTGTTCAAATAGAAGAAACCAATGGGTTCTTCTGGCGATTTTCTGCATCCTTTATTAAATTATTACCTCACTGATATACATAGGCCTACTTATGACGGAGCTAATACCCAAAACACGTGTGTTCCTTCTCTGCTTCTTCTCCTGTCTCCTTTTTGTTCCCCTACCTATCTTGTTGTCCCCTGACACTCAAAGGAAGAGGGGTCCCTCTGTTTCCATCTAGAACACTGACCTTCGTCAGTCCTCTGTATGGAGTGTGACAAACTTCCAGCGACATGATATCAGCCTCGGTACTTGGCTAAAACCACGTAATCTCCCTCTTCTTAAAAATATAAGTGCATGATTTAAAGACTTGGCTCCCTCTTGATGCACACTATTTTGTTTTGTTTCCCAGTGCTACCCACAATGCACCTCTCGCTCCCCAGGTATGTTCCGTCTAAATAAATTTCAATACATACTTTTTTGCTCCATCTCTCTCATGTGCTATCTTTGTCCTTCAAAGAGAAAGGTTAAGCACACATAACAGTAGCAACGAAAAACGGAAAGCATTCACACAGTATGTTGTTATCTGTTTCAAGTGCAACACTTAATGCTCCTGCGAAATTAATGCATGCCTGGAAGATGGGCTAGAGGAGACTGTTACATATCCAATGGCCAAAACATTTTTTTTCTCACAGTACATATTTTTTTCATATTATTTATTTAATAATTGAATTTCTTAGAAGCCTTGCACGGTACGGGTTATTTTGTCAACAGTTATTATTTGTTTATGTACAAAATGTAATTCTACCATTTCAAATACATTCTAAATGTAATAGCGTAAATTTTGGCTCAAGCCACCTATTCTATTAAAATGTAAATTGGAGGTAATGAAATCATCAATATACCGTGAAACTAGGAATCGGAGTTTAATAAAAACAGAACCCATATGTATGTGATGTTTAATGTTTAATGATATTTCTGAACCCGTTCCAGTGAGAGTCAGTTTGATCGCCCTGCTTGTCGAATCAGCAGTGCATTTTCGATTTTTTAATGGGAAGGATTTCAAGAAATAGCTGAAAGGTAAAAAAAAAAATGATACAGTCTATGTTTGCATAAAGCCTTTGGAAATGAAAGGCACAGCTTTGTTAATAATCTTCATTGAAATTTTTAGACAACTCAAACATCAGCATGATAGTTCTTATGAATTAGTGCCATAGTTGTAATCTGTTTTACCTCTGCATCATGCTTGCCTAATGCTCAAAAGGTTTCAAGATGCAGGTTGCTTTTTCATGCCTGCCCGCCATGTATGCACATCACTCTGGGGACCTGTCCTTGAGATCTATTCAGGTTTAATTTACTATTCTAACTCCAAGTCAACACGTATCACCAGGACAGTTATTCAATTTAAACTTTAAAAGAAAAACATTTTTACTAAGGACACAATGTGAAACCACTGCAGGGACGATCCCCACTGGGCATTCACATCCTCACCTAGACAGTGACAACGCCCCCATAATAAGGAGGTCCCCAAAGTAATGCTAATATTGAGTCCACAAACACACACCCACATACACACGCACCCACCCACACACACACACGCACACACACGCACGCACACACACACACACACACGCACGCCCACACACACACGCACGCACTCACACACACACACACACTTATTGATACCCAAAGTTTTCAATAATGCATTTTCCTTGCTTGCCCCAGGGCACCCTTGCTATGGGGCTGAGTGTGCACAACCACATTACAGCACAGACACGTACACACCCGCCCACATACATACACACAAGCAGCTCTATGAAAACAAAAGCCTGCTAAGTCTAATTATGTCATCATCTTCTATCGAGCCTTACTACGGTGTTAACCGGAAGCCCTCACCTCTCAGAGAGATGGGAAATGTACTTGGCATCTGTGATTTGAAATTTTGAAATTGTTGCGGGTGTAGAATATTGTGAAGTCTTGCTCCATATTTACAGACTTGCAGGGCAACTTGCTTTAAGAATAACTACTTCATGACATTCTAACACCTGCCTCCTATAGAATCAAAAATTATTATCATGCGACTCTTCTAGAAGATTTTGATGTTTGTTGTATATGTGTGCACTGTTTTGCATCGATGAGAAATTTTCCCTGCTGCTTGCTGGGGGAAACCACAATTCAAATTTTCTGTGATCACAGCTTTTAAATCGATACATTTTGCAGACTAATTCCAAACACAAGAACTGTTGTTTTTTTGAAAACCTCTCCCTCGGTTCAGATTGGAATTTACTCACACGGCTCAGTATAGGATGCACCCTTGCCCTGAGTTCCCTTGAAGTAAGCCTCTGCAGGTTTTTTGTTTTGGCTACATGTCGAACAATTATGTGTGCCTGCTGCAGAAATCATGTGAAATGGCTGGGGACCCAGAGCAGGGCTTTGTGGGCTACAGCGACGTGCCTGCTTTTGAGAATGACTGCTGTCATCTCCGCAGTAAATAATAGGCTAGCAGTGGTGATAGCATTTTGATTAGGGTCAAAGGGTAGGCCTTTACTCTTATCTTAAGTAGGAGAGTGCTCACTGTCTCCCCATTTAAATTGGTCTGTCAGTTTGTTTCTACCCAGGTTCAGTGCTCCGTTCATGTGGGACATGTAAGTCAAATGTGGGTGTGTGTACAAACACACACACACCTCCTCCTCGTTCCCAAAGTGTGCACGCCTGCCCTGGGTTCCTTTTGCAGTAAGCCTCTGCAGTTTTTTTGATTTTCACCGCTCTGCGCACGACAATCATGTGTGCTCACTTAATCATGTGTAATGGCTTGAGGAACCGAGCAGTGTGATCTGTGGTCAGAAGGTTCAGCTTTGATTACAATGGAAGAGTGGGCCCTGTTCCTGTTACCGTCAGTGGGAGAGTGCTTAATGGCCTCCTCAGTTTAAGGGGATCTATCAGCTTGCTATTCACCCAGGGATAGATTTATCATAGTGTTGCATTGCCCTTGCGGCACGCATGGTGTCACAAGGCAACGCGATACTAAACACAGATTCGCCAAGCAACGCAGAGCCACTTTTCGTAGCCTGTGATGCCTGGTAAATCTGGAGTAACGTAAGGCATCGCAAGTCGCTGTCTTGCATCACTCTGCCCTGAGAAGGCCTCCCATGGGTGCAGCGTGGGAAATCCCTGGCATCCACCCATGGGTTTTGCAGAATTCTCAGGTTTACCAGTCTTGCATCATAATGCTACACCTCCGCAGGGGATGTGCAACGAGGAGAAATATCTTTATGTCTCCTTGTTTCCTCTTTCTAAGTGCGCTATATTCAGCAGCACAAATTGAAGAGGAAAATGCCTAAGAGGATTGTTTTTGAGCAGGAAGGTGTCCCTCCCTGCACAAAAACAATCCTGCCTGCAGTGCAGGCACCCTTGCACCATGGCAAAAAAGGTGTCTGCGTTGGCGCTAGGTGGCAGATTGTGCGCCAGCACAGGCGGCGAGCAGGAACTCACCATATATTGATAAATATGATGCATTCCTGTCCTCTCCCTTTCATGCAGTGCAGCAAGGTGTCTTGCTGCATTGCATTGTGTGAAAGATTGTTTCTTCACTCCATCAATATGGAGCATTGATAGCAAATGCATGTTATTCTGCATGATTCTATTTGCATTTCTCGCTCTTTCTCATTTATTCTTTCCACTCTTTTGTGCATTTCTTATTCTGTTTATGTCACAGTCTTC
Organism: Calotriton arnoldi; assembly: GCA_963921515.1. Taxonomy (NCBI): domain Eukaryota; kingdom Metazoa; phylum Chordata; class Amphibia; order Caudata; family Salamandridae; genus Calotriton; species Calotriton arnoldi. The sequence goes on from CAWUFW010020128.1 coordinate 137,357, forward strand.
TGTGCTTTTCTCATTCTTTCTCTCTCATTATTTACCGCTTTTTGAGCATTTCTCACTCATTCTCTGATGCATTTCTGGGCATCTATCACTCTAGCTCATTCATTCTTTGCCACACTTCTGTGTTTTTGCCTTTTATTCTTTAATGTTTCTCTCTGCCTTTTTCACACAATTCTTGCTGCCTTTTGGCCTCTTCCAGTTGCAGCCCATTTGCCCTTTTTTTGAGTTTTGCACTCTCAAGTGCTCTCCTACCTCCTCTTCTCCCTCCTTTGTCCCACTCTTTTACTCTCCTTCACACCCTTTTCCCCCCACAGAAGCCTCTCCTGCCTCTTGTCCCATGCCATGCTCCCTTCCAGCTGCTCACTTAACCCTGCCCACTGCCCCAAAGTTCCTCCCCCTCCTGCTCCCACTTAATGGCAACCACAGTACAGATATGATCAGCGGGCGTGCCGCTGGTGTGTTGAAGGTACACCACAGGCAAGCCTGTTTGCACCCATCCACACCCAACCTGAAGCACCATTGGACCCCTGCCCTCATCACATATTCACTAAAGGATGGACTGCAACAGCTCAGCCCTGATCCTGAACGACTCAAACAACACATCCACCTTCTCGGATGCCTTGAAACATGCCACAATTCTCCCTCTCCTGAAGAAATCTCAGCTAATCCTAAAGCACTGCAAAACTATGGGTCCATCTCCCTGCTACCCTTCCCAGTAAAAGTCAAGGAGAAAATCGTGAACAAACATCTAGCCACCCACCTCAATGACAATAACCTCTTCAATACCACCTAATCTGGCTTCAGACCCAAACACAGCACTGAAACCACCCTCATCGCTGACAACATCCAACTGATCATGGACAGAGGAGACACTTCTACCCCCACCTTTCTGAATCTATCTGATATGTTCAATAGACTATCCCACCCCATCCTCATTCAGTGCCTACATGATGCTGGCATTAAGGGACCAGCGCTCTGCTGGATCTGATCTTCTGCATCCTTTTGGTCGGTCTGACTCTTTTCACCTCGGCCACCGTCAAATTCATCGGCCGAGTTCCACAAGGATCCTACCTCAATCCCACGCTGTTTGACGCCTACACAACCTCACTCACCAGAATCATTCACACCCATGGAATTAACATTATATCTTATGCAGACTATACCTAGCTCATCCTCTCCCTCTCTGACAAAACATCGAACACCTTAACCAGCTTCTCCGCCTGCATATATGAAGTCGCCATAAGGATGAAAACCAACTGCTTCAAGCTCAACACTGACACGACAGGCGTAGTCATCATCAGTAAAGACATCTCCCTATGGGGCTCTACCTGTTTGCCTGCTGATCTCGGATCCACACCTAACCTACCACCTATGCGAAGAATGTCAGTATAGTAGTCGACAACCAGCTCGCAATGATAGGACAAGTGGATGCAGTTTTGCTGCCTGTTTCCACATACTCAAAATGCTTTAGAAGATTTTCAAGTGGCTCCCCTTCTACACATGCAGAACTGTCTCATCACCTGTAAGTTGAAGTACGGCAATGTACACTATGTAGGAATCAGTACAAAACTGACCAGAAGACTCAAGGCATGCAGAATTCAGCTCCCAAACTCACACTTCCCATTGCACCCACATCATCCCACACCTCAAAGACCTCCAGTGGCTCCCCGTCCGCAAATGGGCACTTTTTGAACTCCTTATGCATGCATACAAAGACCTGCACAACATCGATCCCACCTACCTCAACAATTACATTAACTTTCAAACACCAACCTAACACTTCTGTTCCGGCCCTGTGTGGCACGGCATCCAGTGTGTAGGCGGTCCTGTATTGCCAGAGAAGCTGCAGGGTTGGCAGGTGAAGGGTCCTTTGTTTGGTCATGGGGAGGAGGTGCAGCAGTTGCTGTTTCAGTGTCCTGGGTCCAGGACCAGGAGTTCATCCGCATTGTAATCACGGGAGGTGGGAGGGCCAGGGTTCCTGGTGCTGGGCGCAGTCCAGGCGCAGGCAGGCTTGATTTTGGCATGCCTGCTGATAGAGGGTAAATGGTGGCCACACCCTTCTGCTTACCGGCTCCTGAGAGCCTGACCCGCACTCTGCTCGTTCACTTGAAAGGAAGGAACAACGGTGTGAAATACAGTGACACTTTATTAAGCAATTCAGTAACACAGAAAATTGTTAATTTAAAGCTGCCCATCAACACATGAGCAGGATAAAAGCATCGACAATGTTATAAATCAGTTGTTCAAAATGAAGCAAAAATAGAGATTATTTAATGCACAGCTGCCTAAAGGGCAACCCTGAATTTAGAGAAGATGAATAGGCAGGCGCCTAGAAGCGCCTAGAAGGCAAATCTTAAATGAGAAGGCAAAACCATCCAAGGCTACACAATTTAAACTAAAACAAATGCAATGGCTTGGGTTTGGATGAGCTAAAATAAAAAGGCTGACAAAGCCAATAAGCTAATAATTAGACAAGAGCATTACCACCTTGAGAGTGGAAGTTCTAGGCCCAATCAGGATAACGGTCGACCGGGAACCCTCACCATGCAACTAGGCACTGGTTTGAAGAGTTCGGGGCTTGACAGGGGTGCAGATTTTTTATATGGTTTACTGCAGAGCTGTCAACCACATTTGACGTGGGCCTTTGACCACAAGCTTACGGTTACATCGGAAAGATTTTGAGAGCACGGAAGTGGTGTCATGAGAACGCAGGTGTTCTTCGCAGGTGTTCAGTGCTCTTGACCGCAAACAGTAAACACACAAAAACAAAGAATACGTTTTACCGTAAAATGCTCAGAAAGAAATATTTTATATATCATTTCTCTGTCACGTAGCCGCCTTCCAGTTTCAGTTGAGCAAGCGTGGGAGGCTTCATAAGTAAAAATATTGCAAACATTGCACGTGAAACCGCCAGATGTACCAGCAGAGTATCACGTACGTGTGGGCTGACCTCATTCTCGTAACTGTGGGAATTTACAAGGGGGGGGGCTGGTGTCGGGGTGGATGGCACAGGTCCCTGCTGTCAGATCAGTGAAGCCTACAAGATCTGTTTTATATTAAAAAATAATAGCAAGAGGCACTGGGCTTTGGGCCTATGTGTATGTACCTAAAGTGGCATGCTTGGGCCTACATGTGGGTATCTAAGAAGGTGGGCTTGGGCCTATATGTGTGTTCATCTAAGGGGGTTGACTTGGGCCTAAGTGCATGTATCTAAAGGGGTGTGGACCACTGTGACAGGTACTAAAAAGACTGAAAAAGAAATGGACAACTTAGATCATCTATCAGGGCCTGGCTGGTGGGGTCTATCTGGGAGTGTCATGCTGCCTGAGCAGAGCAGGATGGTACTTTGGGGTTTCTGTTATATAGTAGAACAGGACCCTCGTACATTTCCCTCCTCTTGTTCATTATTTGAACAAAGTCTCACATAGTATCTTGCTGGTCCTTCTTCTGTTTGGTACCGACAGAGGGGGTCATTTACGTAGATGCACTAAGCCTGATTGGACAAGCTTGGTATCAGGGTAACATACTCTCCCTCATCAGTGCTGGGTAACCGTTCATACTCGTGAGGAGCAAGTTCCTCCCTAATACTGTATCGAGGTGGTGGGAGTGGGGGAACTGTTGGTGTGCTTTGAGAAGTGGCAGGGGCTGCTACTTCTCGGAGTTCTATTGGAGTCGGCCCATTCTCATTCCCAGGAACATAGTTCATGACCTGGTAATGCGCATTCTGGTGCACTCCTGTGTGAGCGTAATTCATCCCTACCACCTTGGTGCTGCATCTGTTGACACATCTTATTATCACCTGTGCACTGCAACACACTAACATGAGCACACAACAAATAGGTAACACAATTTTCAAGATAGCAGATAGTCATGAAGGCATCCAGTCCAAGTTGAACCAATCCGTAATGGGATCTGCGGCGGCACCTCCCTCGTCACGCATCTTTTTCCCCAGATTGTCCAGGTCCTGAATGGCCTTAGCAAGTGTCCCGTTATCAGCATCATTAGATGGTATGAAAGTGCAGCAGCTCTTTCCGATCCGGGCGCATACCCCACCCTGCATAGCTGTGAGCTGATCTAGAACATAACTATGCTCTAGAACCATAAGCCTTAAAGGCCGTAACTCTTCCTGTATTGCGTTGAACCCATCCCAGGTACTATTTATCAGAGTCATCAGTTCGTAGCGTGTGACCTTCAGCCACCTGGCATTAGCTGATGTTTGAGAAAAAACCAAGCGAACATTCACTTGACAAACTGCGTGCACTACGTAGTGTGTTCAACAAGCTTGATTGAATTTTAAACTAAATCATCATGCTAAATGTCTAACATGTTCAAAACACTTTAAGGAAATCAAGCTCCAAGCCACTTCTATTCAATAATTTTTCTTATTGAAAGAAACGAATGATGAATCAATCATCTATAACACAACGATTCTGAAAATACATACACAAATGTATCTCTTAACTTCTGCACAGTTACTTAACCTAAATACATTTTACAAAATATACAGTGTAGATCATTCGCAAACAGTCATGGGTAGCCCAATGCATTTCGGGACCCTGTCCCTTCTTCAGGGGCCACTGTAATACAAAAAAACATATGTACAAATAAATGCTAAATGCATATCTCTCAATATTAAAGCTTAACAAATACAATAGCCACATAACTACCAAAATAATGAGACACCCTGATTGTAACAGGAGACATGTCATGAACATATCAGATGTAGTAGAAGAAAAGTTTATTCAATAAATGAATAAAAGAGAGAGAGAGAAAAAGAGGGAGGAGTTGCCATCACCGATAGATATAGCTAGTGAATGATACATGATGTTACCCGTGATATAGAATGACAACATACCATAACTGGCCACTAATACTACATGATACTCAGAAACACACAAAGTGAAAAAATTGGAACATAGAGTAAAAATGACAAGGACTAATAAAATGACAAAAAACCTACTTGGCACGTGACTGAATACTGACGTACTGTATAATAGCGAAAAAGCTGTGGTGCTGTAAAACAAAAATAGCGGGAATGAAACGGAACATGTATCCAAATAAAAGATGCTGCTAACAACCATAATCGAAACACCAAGTATAGATACCTGGTGAAAATGAACTTGAAAAAAACAACCTCAAAATGGCGAGAATCTCAAATAAAGATTCAGGACGTTGAGTATTCAAAACGCCCAGAAAAGGTACAAAATTGTGAAGAAATACCTGATAATGGATGCAAACCAACGACACCATCTGCAACAAATGCAGAAACATGGTAAGTAGAAAGCCTCAGACCAACGTACAACAATCTAGAGGAAGCACATAGTGTAAAAGTATCTAAATGACTCACCGATAGAAACGAAGAAACCACCTTGTAACGGATATCCAAACACTACACCATAGATACGGGTAAGATGCTAACCCTGTATTTAATTCAAAACGAAGCCCGCGAAAACACAGTGATCACCCAGCTGTGAAGATTAAAGATAGACAAAAGACAACTGGGCGAACATGGCCGCCATCTTGGAAAGGTACAATCCAACATCATACCCGACCTCAGCAATACTATTCCCCAAGAAACCAAAGACTTTACTCGAGAAGAGCCTGTGAACAGGCACAAACCACTGAAAATAAGTATACGAACTGGTCAAAACGTAGGTGTAACCGAGAATGTTTTAAAGACGACAAAAATAGAAAATAATAAAAATAAAAATGAAAAATAAGACCAAAAACAGTGATAAACAACATATCACGAGGCACGACTAATAAACAACATATCACGATGCACGACTAAATGTCGTAAAAACATACGAAAGAAAAAACAAATGCGTTCAAAGTGCTAGATGAACGGAAAATGACAACTAGGATAACACTCAATGTGGGCAATAAAGTTAATTGTGAAAAAAAGAGGGTGATAAGAATGATAGAAAAAAAGTGTGCGCTAGAGACAGGTCACAGAAAATGATCCCAGCAATATGCAAACATTGCTGGGATGTAAGGCATGTAAAAACAAACATGCTAATTCACAATATGATATTTTTAGATATGATACACATACACCAAATACTGCTAATAGTCAACAGCGTTTCATAAGACATGAACAAGAAACAACATATACATTATATCTGTAGTAAATAAATATTAGCTGTGACAGATAACCTAGCATGACATTAACAGTAATGACAGTTGTCCTGCAATGTATGTGCTGGTTGTGAATGTAAATTAAAACAAGAAAGTTTTGGTGAAAGCAACTCCTCCGAAAAACAGCAATATTTACAAGAAACAGCTAAATCCAATTTGTCGTTCAGACCAAGTGGCATCATGGTATTGAGCCTCCTGATCCAAAACACTTCTCTTTGAGATAGTTTTTTGCTTAGATCAATTCCTTCCTTTAATGTGAGTTTTTCCACAATTGCGAACCGAAGTTGGGTGATGTTGTGACCTTGCTCCAACCAGTGAACTACTAAGTTGGAATTCGTGTTTTTGGTTCTAATCATACTTTTGTGTTCTCCAATGCGAACTTTTACTTTTCTCTCGGTTTTTCCAACATATAAGAAACCGCATGGACACTTAATACAGTAAATCACGTGAGATGTGTTACAATCTGAAGAGTGATTAAGAGTGATTTTAACACCAGTTCTGGGGTGTGTAATAAAATCCTGTTGCATGACATTATTGCAGTGCGTACAATTACTACATCTTTTCATCCCTGTAAATTTAGTGTTGATAGTCAAGTTTTTTTTGGCCAAAAGTTCTTTGAGATTGTCACTTCTAGTGTAAGCAAAAAGAGGTAGTTGATTGAATGATACACTGAAGTCTGATTCCTGTGCTAGTAATTCCCATCTCTTAAGGATGATTTTCTTGATACTTTTGGATTTCGTAGAAAATTTTGACACGAAAACTGGCCGATTGCTAGGTGTTTTTTGTTTGGTGATGAGAAGAGTACTCCGATCAATTCATTGAATTCGGTCCTCCGCACGTTTAATAATTGCTGAAGGGTATCCACGTTGTACGAATCTAGTCTTGATCCTATTCAATTCTTCATTGAATGTATCTGGGGTAGATGATATTCTCTTGGAACAAATCATGTGAGAGTATGGTAAATTCTGTATCAATTTTGGAGAGTGAAAACTCTGAAACAATAACGTATTGTTTCGATCAGTAGGTTTAATGAACACTCTAGTGTCGATGGTAGCATTCAATTTAATCACCGAAACATCCAAGAAAGGTAGACTCGTCTCACTGATGTTAGAAGTAAATTGAATCCTGTCGTTTCGGGAATTCAACATTTGGATTTGTTCTTGAAGTGCTTCTTTGGTGTTGGACCAAATCAAAAAAATGTCGTCAATATAACGACAATATGTAATAAGGTATTTACTCCAATTAGGATTTTCAAAAATATACCTTTCTTCAAATGCGGCCATGAAAATATTCGCGTATGTGGGCGCCCCCCCAAAACCCATGGATGTTCCACTGATTTGGAGAAAAAACTCATTTTGATAATGAAAGTAGCTATGTTGAAGACAAAATTGTAGTAACTCCATGAGAAAAACTTTGTGGGCACGTATGTCTGGCTGATTGAGTAACGCCCATTCAATGGCTTCAAGACCTTCTTGCAGCGGGATAGAAGTGTACAGCGATGTCACATCAATTGTACATAAAATGAATTCAGTAGTATTGGATAAATCCAACTGTTGTAAATGTGATAGAAAGTCGGTGGTATCTCGTATGTAAGATTTCCAAGTCCGTACTATTGGTTGAAGAAATTTATCGATATAAACACCCAAAGGTTCAAATATCGACCCGCATCCAGACACAATGGGTCTGAATGGGGGATCAGTGGGATGTTTATGAATCTTTGGCAGCATATACATATGTGGCCGTTTAGGATGTTGTTGAATGAGAAAGCTCTTGGTTTTGCTGGAGATCCAATCCATATCCTGAGCTTTGTCCAAGATTTTTTTTTAACACTTGTAGTATTTCCGTGGTGGGGTCATGATCCAATTTCAGATACGTGTTTTGATCCATAAGATGTTCTTGCACTTTTCTATGGTAGTATGATGAATCCATCATGACCAAGGCACCTCCCTTATCTGCAGGCTGAAAAGTCCAAGTCTCATTATTAGCTAAATCTTTCAAGGTGTTCCTTTCTTTTTTAGATAAATTTTGACCTTTGTGTTGATGGTAATTCAATTTGCTTAAATCCTGCTTTACATAAGATTCAAAGCAGTCCGATATTTTATGAGAAACCGGAGGTACAAAAGTGCTCTTGGGTCTAAACTCTGCAAACTCATGCTCCTCTTTGGTAATTGGATGTGTCAAGACATTATCAAAAAAGTGAAGTAAACGTAAAGTTCACATGAATCGATAGATAGGAACTTCTGTCTCATGAAAAGTTGTCTTGTACGTTGGTACAAAAGATGTTCCTTTGTTAAGAATTTGCGTTTGTTGGGTAGTCAAGGTTTGGGAAGAAATGTTTATGATGATTGTTTCTGGCTCCGTAGATTTTGACGCGATTTCTCTTTGGTTTTTTCTTTGTCCTCGCCTGGTTTTAACACACTTCCGGTTTGTCCTGCTGGTAAATCTGGTGGCTGCGAGGGCTTTTGTCCCTTGGATAAAAAAGATTCTGTGGAGCTCGAAGCATGGATTTCACTTGTTTCAGTACCGGTCTTACTGATGCTTCCTGAGTGGCTTCTGGTTCCATTGCTGTTCAAAGGAGGTCTAGTAGGCTGTATATCACGATCAGAAACTACGCTTTCCTCTGATGAAGCATTAGGATTTTTTTTGTAAGGTCTACGCTGTGCGTACATTGCTGCCCAAGTATATACCTCATTCAAACGGTTATCAATTGTATCCCTTTTAAATTTGCGAAGTTTACGTTCTTGCAGTTCTTTGCCGTAATTTTCCAATTTAATATTGATTTGTTCTAATGTGTTAGCCCAATCTCCTGCTTCAATACGTACGGATAAATCTTGTTTGATGTTAAAAATTTCTTCTTCAAGTTCCTTGATTGTCTTAGAAAGTTCCTCTACTATCAATAAGATTAAATCCAGGGAACATTTATTCAGAACTGCATACCAACGATCCATAAAAGACTTATTGAACTGAAAACGAAACAACATTGGTTTGATGGCTAGCCGTAGACCACGAGGTATCCTTTTGTGCTTATGGTACTGAATAAGCGTTGAAGCTTGCAATCTTTGATTCAATTCTCGTCGATAAATTAATTCCAGATGTTTCAATTGCTGAGTTATTGTACCTTCTTGGGTGTCAAACGTTTTGGTAGCAGAAATTAGACTGTAGATTTCAGTGGCTTCTTCTGCAGTATATGCCTTAGTTTCTGCTCTGTTTTTCGTAGTACTAGCTATGCTCTTAAAAGAAGTCATGTTTAAAAACCGGTGGGTGCAACCGCCAAGTAGGCAGTTATAAAGTCTTGATCAAAAAATATGTATATGTGCGGTGCACTCCTGTAATAATACTGTTTAAACCAATAACGTATAAACCAAATTTTGAACCAATTTATCTAACCTACTAAACTGGGTTATAGTGTGCTACGCAGTATTTGTGGGCTGCCTGTCCCACATATATGAGAATGAGAAAAAACCAAGTGAACATTCACTTGACAAACTGCGTGCACTACGTTGTGTGTTCAACAAGCTTGATTGAATTTTAAACTAAATCATCATGCTAAATGTCTAACATGTTCAAAACACTTTAAGGAAATCAAGCTCCAAGCCACTTCTATTCAATAATTTTTCTTATTGAAAGAAACGAATGATGAATCAATCATCTATAACACAACGATTCTGAAAATACATACACAAATGTAGCTCTTAACTTCTGCACAGTTACTTAACCTAAATACATTTTACAAAATATACAGTGTAGATCATTCGCAAACAGTCATGGGTAGCCCAATGCATTTCGGGACCCTGTCCCTTCTTCAGGGGCCACTGTAATACAAAAAAACATATGTACAAATAAATGCTAAATGCATATCTCTCAATATTAAAGCTTAACAAATACAATAGCCACATAACTACCAAAATAATGAGACACCCTGATTGTAACAGGAGACATGTCATGAACATATCAGATGTAGTAGAAGAAAAGTTTATTCAATAAATGAATAAAAAGAGAGAGAGAGAAAAAGAGGGAGGAGTTGCCATCACCGATAGATATAGCTAGTGAATGATACATGATGTTACCCGTGATATAGAATGACAACATACCATAACTGGCCACTAATACTACATGATACTCAGAAACACACAAAGTGAAAAAATTGGAACATAGAGTAAAAATGACAAGGACTAATAAAATGACAAAAAACCTACTTGGCACGTGACTGAATACTGACGTACTGTATAATAGCGAAAAAGCTGTGGTGCTGTAAAACAAAAATAGCGGGAATGAAACGGAACATGTATCCAAATAAAAGATGCTGCTAACAACCATAATCGAAACACCAAGTATAGATACCTGGTGAAAATGAACTTGAAAAAAACAACCTCAAAATGGCGAGAATCTCAAATAAAGATTCAGGACGTTGAGTATTCAAAAACGCCCAGAAAAGGTACAAAATTGTGAAGAAATACCTGATAATGGATGCAAACCAACGACACCATCTGCAACAAATGCAGAAACATGGTAAGTAGAAAGCCTCAGACCATTGAATAAACTTTTCTTCTATTACATCTGATATGTTCATGACATGTCTCCTGTTACAATCAGGGTGTCTCATTATTTTGGTAGTTATGTGGCTATTGTATTTGTTAAGCTTTAATATTGAGAGATATGCATTTAGCATTTATTTGTACATATGTTTTTAGGTCTCGCCTACGCAGCACGCATGCGCTGCATAGGAAAGAGACCTCTTGAAATAGATTCAGCTTTGCAGGCGAGAACGTGCACGCGTTGCATTGCTTTCAATGCAACGCGTGCACGTTTGGCGATTCCCTTAGTGGGAGCGAGCGGCGCCATATGTTAGCAATTATTGCGCTCGCTCCCACAAGGGAAACGCTGCCTGCTCTCGGCCGCACTCCCCCCCCACCCCCTACTTGCGCGAGGCGCGCGCGCTTGTTTTAAATGATACTGTTGGGGGAACCACACTCTGTCCTGCCTCGGAGCTCTTTCTCTGCTGCAGCTTTTTCCTGGGGCACTGCCCCCGGCTGCCTGCTGCCCGCATGCCCCCGTTTATGGAATCCTCTTACGGGCTTCAGTTACGTGGGCAACATTTGTGATTTGCCCGTGAGAAAAGGCTCCGTTATATTCACATGAAACGTCAATGTTTGCTAAAGCTGTCTCGCTTTTAATGTACCAAAGTTGTACTTACCTTTCTCCTTTCTCAAACTGTGCTACATTAATTTGACTTTCTATCATTTCTTTATTCGAACCCGATGTCCCTTTCCTGCATAGGCATACACGTGCAGAATGCTATAAAACCTGAAAATAGCAGGTGGAAGGAACAGTACAACCCCTGCTCGCCCAGTAAAACAGAGGTTAAACGCCAGGCTCGGAGCACACTAGCATTACCAGTGGCAAACTAGAAAGAAATGCAGTTCATAGAATATATATACGTGCGTTATGTTGGGGTGGGGGCCTAGGGAGATTCTACCTTTTATAGGATCAAAAGCTACACTAATATTGCTTTTACGCAGGGATCCCATCCAAAACAGATAGTCTTTTGCTGCCACCTACTGGCCATGAATGGACAACCACAAACAAGCGCGACTGTTTTTGGGTCATTAATGCTGCAGGTTTTACCCAGCGTTGCCAAAGCAAATCGGTTTAACTTTTGAACTGTGAATGCGCACAGGACCAGGTATACAAATATAGACAGACATTCAAACCCAAATCACATGTACATCAGAGAACTAAAGACATACACTTCCCCATGCACAAGGACACACAGACCATCAAGTAGGTATGGACACCGACGAACAAACATACCCTGTGGGCACAAACTAAGAGACGGAAAGGCAACCACACGCCCTGCACAAAGTAAAACACTGAGGGCCTGATTCCGAAAATGCAGATTTAAAAAAAATGTTTTTGGTCAAAGCCTTGTAACCCTTGATATCCCTTCATGCCCCAGTGTTACCGTCCCTATTGTAAGGCGGAATGTTTCGTCCCTTTCTACCCTCCAGTGTGGTTGCTTCCTCCACAGTTTGTTGACCAATGTTAAGAAGCGGTGCCCAGTCCCTGCTCCCCCATGCAGCATTTAACTCCGTGTGACCTAGAAGTGATAACGGCGATAAATTATCCGGCGTACTGGATCAGAGGGGGTAGCCTAGGTCAGCTGCCTGACCCCCCGGGCCTGCAAATTCGAATTGATGCTGCGCGGGTCATAGAGACTACCAGAAGCCACTGCAGGCCTCTCCTCCCCTCCCCCACACTCGGGCGGACAAATGGACCTATAAAGCCATCACTGCCATTTTTATTAGCCCAGCCAGCGTCCAAATAACTGCACGCGCATTAAACATGCTTGTGTATTGCTTTCTGATTCTCGAGCACACCTCCACGGGATGCCTTTAGCTTCCTTCTGTGTGTTGGTGATTGTTTTTGGGCATAGCCAATAGGTCTCGCCTTGGGGACCTTATAAGTGTTTAGCCATGCAACGGTTGATGGTGTTGCACCAAGGATATTGTGCTGCATAAATAAATACTTATAAGGTCCCAAAAGCGAGACCTATTGGCTATGCCAATGCTTGTTTTGTATTACAGTGGCCCCTGAAGAAGGGACAGGGTCCCGAAATGCATTGGGCTACCCATGACTGTTTGCGAATGATCTACACTGTATATTTTGTAAAAATGTATTTAGGTTAAGTAACTGTGCAGAAGTTAAGAGATACATTTGTGTATGTATTTTCAGAATCGTTGTGTTATAGATGATTGATTCATCATTCGTTTCTTTCAATAAGAAAAATTATTGAATAGAAGTGGCTTGGAGCTTGATTTCCTTAAAGTGTTTTGAACATGTTAGACATTTAGCATGATGATTTAGTTTAAAATTCAATCAAGCTTGTTGAACACACTACGTAGTGCACGCAGTTTGTCAAGTGAATGTTCGCTTGGTTTTTTCTCATTCTCATATATGTGGGACAGGCAGCCCACAAATACTGCGTAGCACACTATAACCCAGTTTAGTAGGTTAGATAAATTGGTTCAAAATTTGGTTTCTACGTTATTGGTTTAAACAGTATTATTACAGGAGTGCACCGCACATATACATATTTTTTGATCAAGACTTTATAATTAGCTGATGCTTGCCAGATGGGCCACAGGCCCCCAAAAAATTCCTGTGCGCAATTGAAAAGGTGAAATTCCTCCGGAACTTAGCTAAAGGCGTCGTTAGCAAAATATTGAGCACTCCTTCGGTGCCGGTGGAGCAGGGTGACATCACCTGTCATGGGGTGATTATGCACCTGTAAATTGTTGGATGCCGGGACAACTAGATGCAGCTCGTGCACAGTGACCATGGTGCATAGGCCGTTCCATTGAGGAGGCAACTGGAGGTAGAGGCGTTCCCCGCATGCCCAATAGATGTCCATGAGGCTGGAGGTGCCGTCTTGGAGGTCCAAATTAAAGATAGTACTGTTGCAGTTTGTGTTGCTGCCCACAGGAGTGTACCATTACCTAGGAAGCAAAGGAGAGGATGTTTTAGCTTGTATGCTCTCTTCCATTTGTATATTGTATCTTTATGTAGGAGAGTAGGATCTGCCTCTTATGTTGCCCCCACTTTTTTTCTGATGTTAGCACTGGTTTCTGGCTATAGTCTGGCTGGGTCCCTGCCAATCAGGGCCCCAGCCTCTCTGTTCTCTCTAAACGACATGGAGTGCACTCTAGGTGCACTAGTGATTGGATACTGTGGTGCCTTATGAGTCCCTAGTATATGGTACCTTAGGTGCCAAGGGCATAGGTACTTCACAGGCCTACCAGGGGCTGCAGCATATATTATGCCACCCCTGGGAAGCAGTCTAAATCTGACACCACAGGCCTGCTACTGCAGCCTGGGTGAGGTGGTGCTAGCACCCCTCACTGAGATATAGGTTTCCTATATCTCTCCTGCACACACATATAAACCTATCAGTCACCCCTAAGGCAGGCCCTATCAATCCTGAGGGCAGGGTGCTTGGCTTCTATGTGAGGGGGTGCCTCTGCATGAGCAGGGCCCCTCTGCAGTTCTCAGAGTCCATTCTCTGGTGCTGTTTGTGGATGCGGTTAAACCATATACTATTTAAGTGCATTATATCCTCGCGGTAAATGCTAACTTTGGAATGGCTGCATCAAAACATGTCGTGTTTGGTGTCAAACATCTTGGAATACTACCCCCCGCCAATCTTGGCGGCGGGGGTAGCATTCCACCCTTCTAGAGGGATAAGACATGTACCTGCTGTGGAAACGCGGTAGAATCCTAAAGAGCCCTGGCATCACAAAATGGATGCCACCAGTCACAGACACTGGGCTGCCCTCCTGCTGATGACCGAAACTCGCAGTGGAGGAAGCCCAACAATAGGCATCCTGTCACAGGGAGGTGTAACCACCTTCCAGACAGGGTTTAGTGTATTGGGGCTGGGTGGGTGCACTCTTAGAGTGCTTTGAAGTCCTGCACTGGGGGAGCAGAAGGCTCCTCTGTGCATATGCCAGTTCAAACCAGCTCAGGGGCTACCTGCCCCTGCTCTGGCGCGAAACTGGACAAAGGGAAGTGGGTGTAGCCACCCCTCCCTTGACCCTCCCATAGGTGGGGTCATAGAGCTAGTCCATCCCCTCTTTTTAGTATAAGAGGGGGAACCTTGCCATTGCAAAGCAGATAACCCCTGGACGACGCTCTACAGAAGAATCCTGGCCCTTCGACGTTCCACTACCTTTGGAAGACAGAAGAATCTCCCTTGGAGTCAAGGAGTGACTCCCCTGCTTGGCAGGCACCAAAAACGACAACGACGGTCGCAAACTACGCCGCTCCCGCCGGAGTCCGAAGTCCCTGCAGCCCAAGAAGTAGATTTCCTGACCTCTCCCAGGCCATCGTGAGTCCCCAGCGAAGCTGAGGCAAGTGGACCCCACGAGTAACGAGGAACCGCGACCCCTGGGTACCGTGCACTATTGTCGAGTGCAACCCCTTCACAACGTTCTACGAACTTGTGCTTTGGACCACGTGTGGTCCCGACCTCCAGCAGGAATCCCTCCGAAGATCAGAGGCCTACACCGTCCCGAGTGACCGTGGGCCCCTGTTGAGTGATTCCGCCCGAGGTGTCTTCGCGATCCCTTGCCCGCCGGCTTGTGGGTCCCCAGAAGACTTCTTAAAGAAACCAAAGGGCTCCCCTGGTTGCTCCAGGCCTGTCCTGACTTACCCTCGCTGGGTGAGTCCCTCAGACCTTGCTGGTCTGCGCCATCGACTTTTCTTCATCTCCCCGAGACTTGCTGCTGCCAAGGCTTGTTGGCTCCAATCGAGTTGCCGACACCGCAGTCAGCTGCAGACGTCGAGGGACCCACCGAATCCAGCTCCTGGTTGTCGTCGACACCTCCTGGACCACGTGGCTGAAGAGTCAAGGCACCCGCAACCGACCTGAAGCGACCGACGACGGTGGGCATCCATCTTCCTTGCCCCGGGTCACTGCCAAGTGACTTTGAACACTGTCCCCTCTGCTTTCAGGTCATCCTTCTCCAGAATCCAGGCTTGGATTCCACCGGACACTTCTTCAGCTCCCGCAAGCAGCAAGTCTTCTTTGTTCGCCATTGAAAACGACGCCGCGACCCGACACCAAAGGACACCTGTGCACCCGGCTTCCCTGGGTGAGGTAACTCCAGCACTACGGTGCTCCTGTGGGTGTGGGCCCTAGAACTACTTACCCTGTAAGTGACTTGCTTGTAGGTTCTCCCGAAGTATCCTAAAACTCTTTATTTCCAACCGCGACTTGCCCCATTGAAGTTAACGGCGATTCGCGCCTGTGTATCCACACTGCACGCGTCCCCCGTGGGTCCTTTACTTACCTGCCTTGGGTGGTTTCGTGAGGCCCCAGCACTTCTGAAGGCCCTAGGCCTTGTCTCCTTGCAAGTCGTTGTTTCTAAGTCTCTTACTTAGTATATGGTCTGGTACGCCCCTAGGGCCCCAGCCATATTTTGTGCTTAACTTATTGTGAAACGTTGATTTGTGCATATGTTTGTCTTCTAATCTCATAAAGAGATTAGTAGAGAGTTATTTAGAAATAAATACATATATATTTGATATATATACCTGTGTGGTGTCTTTTCATTTGGTGATTCAAGAGATTATATGGTAAAACAAGCTGCTTTACATTCCTCCGAGACTTAGCCTGAAGGCTGCTCTCCACAGCTACCACTAGGATAGCTTTCTTTAAAAGGTTGTCTTAAACCTATCTACCATAAGAGTCGATTTGCCCTGGTGCAAGGTGTCCACTTTAATTAGTGAACAGCATATACCAGGCCAACTTCTCACATTGGTGGGCAGCGTGTGGGATTCCAGCTTGCCATTGTTTTACCAGAAAATCTCTATTTGAATTACTAACTGAAAACCATTATAGGTACTCAAGGTACATATAAAGTCAAGCTTAGTATCAATAAGTTCTACTGAACTTAGAGCTGTGTGCCAAGGGATAGCACACCCTTTCCACAGCTCAAGCTAGGATCAGTAGGCCACAAACTAGTGTAGGTAGTACAACACTGCACAACACTAGAATGTCCTTAAGGGGTGGACCCAGTGGATCCACTCAGCCTCAGTATAAGGACATGGCTTTCTCTGACTTGAGAGCCATGTGTGTTGACAGACACCTGAGGATAGGACAGAGTCCCTCAACCCTGCACCTGATAGATCTGCTGACAGCAGATGACCTGAGATTGGCTCTAGGAGCTAAAGGGTTTGAATCAGTGGGTGGGTCAGTCATAGTATCTGGGTCAGATGATGAAAATCAGAATGACCAAGACTCTGTGATTGAAGGGCCAGGCTCCAAGGAGCCTGAAAAGGACAGAGGAATTCTCCCTAAGAGAACTGACAGAGAGGAGGAGAGGCACAGATCCCCTTCCAGGGAATCTGACCACTCTTATCACTCTGGCAGAGAATTTGTCCAGCAGAGGAGCTCATACTTTTCCTTAAGAGAGACCTCCTCTGAGAGAAGGTGCAAACTGCTCCAGTATGAGGAAGCCAGAGTGGCCCTCAGAACCAAGCAGTTGGCACTGGATAGGGAAGCCCTGGAGATCCAGAGAGCTTCTAGAAAAGAGGGGTTAGAACCCCCTGGTGGCAGCAACAGTGTCCCTAGAGGCAGAGAATATATTCCTGACCATAGGAACCTGAGCAAGGTTGTTCCTCCCTACCAGAGTGGGGATGATATCCACAAGTGGATAACTGCTATGGAGAGGGCCTGTAGAGTACAGCAGGTCCCCCAAAAGCAGTGGGCAGCAATCTTGTGGCTCTCCTTTTCAGATAAAGGAAGAGACAAGCTCCTCACTGTTAGAGAGGAGGATGCTGATGATTATGAGGTCCTGAAGAGTGCACTGATAGATGGGTTTGGCTTAACCACTGAGCAGTACAGGTTAAAGTTCAGAGATACCCAGAAGGCACAGACTCAGGACTGGACTGACTTTGTTGATTGTGCAACCAAGGCTCTAGAGGGTTGGCTGGTTGGCAGTAGGGTTACTGATTTCAAGGGATTGTATAATCTGATGATGAGAGAACAGATCCTAAATAATTGCCAGAACCAGTTGTTGCATCAGTACCTGGTGGACTCTGATCTGACCTCTCCCCAAGAATTGGGAAAGAAGGCAGACAAATGGGTCAGAACCAGGGTGAGGCAGAAAACCCAGAACCAAGGGGGTGACACTAAGAAGCAAGATCCTAAAGGCTCTGAGAAAGGTGGGGATAAGTCAAAAGACCAGAAGTCTTCACAAGGGCCCCAAAAATCTGCATCTGGTGGGGAGTCACAGTCCAACAAGGGAAAAGGCCAAAAGAAGCCCTGGTGCAAATTCTGTAAACAGAAAGGGCACTGGACTTCTGATTGTACCAAGTCCAAAGACCAAACCACCACCACTCCTGCCCCTAAGGCAACTGTGCCCCCTAGCTCAGCTACTGGTGGAGGTGGTACTCAGAATAAGGGTGTAGTAGGGTTGACCCTGGGTTCTGAAGTGGATTCTGACCTAGTCAGAGTGACCACTCAGGCAATGCTGATTTGTGAGGGAAACATTGATATGTCCTTCCTAGTAAGCCCCAGTAATCTGGGCAAGTACAAACAGCAGCCTTTGATAAATGGCAAACAGGCTTTGGCATTTAGGGACACAGGTGCTAGTGTCACCATGGTGGCAGAGGACCTAGTGGACCCTGGACAGATCATCCTGGGTGAAATGTACCAGGTGACCAATGCAAGCAATGTCCAGACCAACCATAGTCTGGCAGTTGTGAATTTCTCCTGGGGAGGGGTAACTGGCCTCAAGAAGGTTGTAGTTAGTGCAGACCTCCCTGTAGAATGTCTATTGGGCAATGATCTAGAGACTTCAGCCTGGTCTGAAGTAGAGTTATGGACTCATGCTGAGATGTTGGGCATCCCTGCAGAGGTATTTGCTGTGACCAGGTCACAAGCAAGAATGCATGACACTGAACCAGCTCTGGATCCTGGAACAATGGACCAGATGCTTCCCAAGAGGAGGAGCAGTAGGGTTAAGGCAGTGCCTTCCCCTCTGTCTCAGATCAAGGATTCACTTCCAGAGGGAGGTGAAGCAGAACCTGAAGAAGGAACTGCCCCAGAGGGACTTGAACCTGACCAGGTTGAGTTCTTGGGGGCAGGGGGCCCTTCTAGGGAAGATCTGAGCAAGGAGCAACAGTGCTGCCCCTCTCTTGAACCCCTCAGACAGCAGGCTGCTGCTGAGGCTGCTGGGAGTGCTAGTGGGTCCCATAAAGTTTATTGGGATGAGGGACTCCTATATTCTGAGGGTAGAGACCCAGCCCCTGGAGCCACCAGGAGGTTGGTAATACCTCAGAAGTTTAGGGGTTCCTCTTGACCTTAGCACATGATATCCCTTTGGCAGGACACTTGGGCCAAAACAAGACCTGGGACAGGCTTGTTCCACATTTTCATTGGCCACATATGTCAGAGGACACAAAGGAGTTTTGTCGCTCCTGTGTCACTTGCCAAGCCAGTGGTAAGGCAGGTGGCACAACAAAGGCCCCCCTGATACCACTACCTGTGGTGGGGGTACCCTTTGAAAGGGTAGGGATTGACATTGTTGGTCCCCTTGACCCTCAGACTGCATCTGGGCACAGATTTATCCTGGTGGTAGTGGATCATGCCACCAGGTACCCAGAGGCAATTCCCCTGAGGACCACCACAGCACCTGTGGTGGCAAGAGCCCTCATTGGAGTTTTCTCCAGAGTGGGTTTCCCAAAGGAGGTCATTTCTGACAGAGGTACCAACTTCATGTCAGGATATCTGAAAGCAATGTGGAAGGAGTGTGGTGTAACTTATAAGTTCACCACCCCTATCACCCACAATGCAATGGTTTAGTTGAACGCTTCAACAAGACCTTGAAAGGAATGATTAAGGGACTCCCAGAGAAGCTTAGGCGGAAATGGGACCTTCTTCTTCCTTGCCTTTTGTTTGCATACAGAGAGGTTCCACAGAAGGGGGTTGGCTACAGCCCATTTGAGCTTCTGTTTGGGCATCCTGTGAGAGGTCCACTATGTTTGGTAAAAGAGGGCTGGGAGTTACCTCTCAAGCCCCCCAAACAAGATGTGATGGACTATGTACTTGGTCTCCGCTCCCGGATGGCAGAGTACATGAAAAAGGCAACCAAAAACCTGGAGGCCAGCCAAGAATTGCAAAAAGCTTGGCATGACCAAAAGGCTGTGCTGACTGTATACCAGCCAGGACAGAAAGTGTGGGTGTTGGAGCCTGTGGCCCCAGCAGCCCTCCAGGACAAGTGGAGTGGCCCCCATACAATAGTTGAACAGAAGGGAGAAGTCACCTATCTGGTGAATCTTGGAACTCCCAGGAGCCCCCTAAGGGTGCTTCATGTCAACAGATTAAAGCCATATGTTGACAGGGCTGACATGGGCTTGCTCATGGCAACTGATGAGGACCAGGAGGAGGAGAGTGACCCTCTCCCTGACCTGCTCTCTCAGAACCCTGATGATGGGTCAGTAGATGGTGTTGCTTTGGCAAGCAGCCTCACTGACCATCAGCAAACTGAGTGCAGACAAGTTCTGCAACAGTTTAGACATATGTTTAGCCTGACCCCTAGTCAGACTACCTGGTGCACCCATGAGGTGGACACTGGGGACAGTCTGCCTGTCAAGAATAAAATCTACAGGCAACCTGACCATGTCAGGGACTGTATCAGGACTGAAGTCCAGAAAATGTTGGAGTTAGGCGTGATTGAGCCTTCAGATAGCCCTTGGGCTAGCCCAGTAGTCCTGGTACCCAAGCCTCATACCCAGGGTGGTAAGAAAGAAATGAGGTTTTGTGTAGACTACAGAGGCCTCAATGCAGTCACTAGGACTGATGCCTATCCCATACCAAGGGCAGATGAGCTGATTGATACTTTGGCCTCAGCCAAATATCTAAGCACATTTGACCTAACAGCTGGCTACTGGCAAATCAGATTAGCTGATGATGCAAAAGCCAAAACAGCATTTTCGACCCCTGGTGGGCACTACCACTTTGTGGTGATGCCCTTTGGATTGAAAAATGCACCTGCCACTTTTCAGAGGTTGGTGAATAAAGTTCTGGCAGGGATGGAAACTTATTGCTCAGCTTATCTAGATGATATTGCTGTCTTTAGTTCCTCCTGGCAGGATCACCTGGTCCACCTCAGAAATGTTTTGGAGGCCCTGCAGAAAGCAGGCCTCACTATCAAGGCCACCAAGTGCCAGATAGGGCAGAGTCAGGTTGTGTACCTGGGCCACCTTGTAGGTGGAGGCCAGGTTCAGCCTTTGCAGAGCAAAATCCAAACCATACTGGAATGGGTTGCTCCAACCACCCAGACACAGGTGAGAGCCTTCTTAGGCCTGACTGGGTACTATAGGAGGTTTGTCAAGGGATATGGATCTATAGTGACCCCCTTGAATGATCTTACCTCTAAGAAAATGCCAAAAAAGGTTCAGTGGACAGCTAGCTGTCAAAAGGCATTTGAAGACCTAAAGCAGGCCATGTGCACTGCCCCCATCTTACAGAGTCCAGACTACACCAAAAAGTTCATTGTCCAAACAGATGCTTCTGAGCTGGGTGTGGGAGCTGTACTGTCTCAACTGAATGATGAAGGTCAAGACCAGCCAGTAGCTTTTATTAGCAGAAGGCTGACCCCTAGAGAGAAACGTTGGTCAGCTATAGAGAGGGAGGCCTTTGCTGTGGTTTGGGCCCTGAAGAAGCTGAGGCCATACTTGTTTGGCACTCACTTCATAGTTCAGACTGACCACAAGCCCCTCCTATGGCTAAAGCAGATGAAAGGTGAAAACCCAAAACTTTTGAGGTGGTCCATTTCCCTACAGGGGATGGACTATACAGTGGAACATAGGCCTGGGACCCAACATGCCAATGCAGATGGACTCTCAAGGTATTTCCACTTTGAACACGAAGACTCAACTGGTCAAGGTTAGTTTAGTGTCCCTACGTTTGGGGGGGTTGTGTAGGAGAGTAGGATCTGCCTCTTATGTTGCCCCCACTTTTTTTCTGATGTTAGCACTGGTTTCTGGCTATAGTCTGGCTGGGTCCCTGCCAATCAGGGCCCCAGCCTCTCTGTTCTCTCTAAACGACATGGAGTGCACTCTAGGTGCACTAGTGATTGGATACTGTGGTGCCTTATGAGTCCCTAGTATATGGTACCTTAGGTGCCAAGGGCATAGGTACTTCACAGGCCTACCAGGGGCTGCAGCATATATTATGCCACCCCTGGGAAGCAGTCTAAATCTGACACCACAGGCCTGCTACTGCAGCCTGGGTGAGGTGGTGCTAGCACCCCTCACTGAGATATAGGTTTCCTATATCTCTCCTGCACACACATATAAACCTATCAGTCACCCCTAAGGCAGGCCCTATCAATCCTGAGGGCAGGGTGCTTGGCTTCTATGTGAGGGGGTGCCTCTGCATGAGCAGGGCCCCTCTGCAGTTCTCAGAGTCCATTCTCTGGTGCTGTTTGTGGATGCGGTTAAACCATATACTATTTAAGTGCATTATATCCTCGCGGTAAATGCTAACTTTGGAATGGCTGCATCAAAACATGTCGTGTTTGGTGTCAAACATCTTGGAATACTACCCCCCGCCAATCTTGGCGGCGGGGGTAGCATTCCACCCTTCTAGAGGGATAAGACATGTACCTGCTGTGGAAACGCGGTAGAATCCTAAAGAGCCCTGGCATCACAAAATGGATGCCACCAGTCACAGACACTGGGCTGCCCTCCTGCTGATGACCGAAACTCGCAGTGGAGGAAGCCCAACAATAGGCATCCTGTCACAGGGAGGTGTAACCACCTTCCAGACAGGGTTTAGTGTATTGGGGCTGGGTGGGTGCACTCTTAGAGTGCTTTGAAGTCCTGCACTGGGGGAGCAGAAGGCTCCTCTGTGCATATGCCAGTTCAAACCAGCTCAGGGGCTACCTGCCCCTGCTCTGGCGCGAAACTGGACAAAGGGAAGTGGGTGTAGCCACCCCCTCCCTTGACCCTCCCATAGGTGGGGTCATAGAGCTAGTCCATCCCCTCTTTTTAGTATAAGAGGGGGAACCTTGCCATTGCAAAGCAGATAACCCCTGGACGACGCTCTACAGAAGAATCCTGGCCCTTCGACGTTCCACTACCTTTGGAAGACAGAAGAATCTCCCTTGGAGTCAAGGAGTGACTCCCCTGCTTGGCAGGCACCAAAAACGACAACGACGGTCGCAAACTACGCCGCTCCCGCCGGAGTCCGAAGTCCCTGCAGCCCAAGAAGTGGATTTCCTGACCTCTCCCAGGCCATCGTGAGTCCCCAGCGAAGCTGAGGCAAGTGGACCCCACGAGTAACGAGGAACCGCGACCCCTGGGTACCGTGCACTATTGTCGAGTGCAACCCCTTCACAACGTTCTACGAACTTGTGCTTTGGACCACGTGTGGTCCCGACCTCCAGCAGGAATCCCTCCGAAGATCAGAGGCCTACACCGTCCCGAGTGACCGTGGGCCCCTGTTGAGTGATTCCGCCCGAGGTGTCTTCGCGATCCCTTGCCCGCCGGCTTGTGGGTCCCCAGAAGACTTCTTAAAGAAACTAAAGGGCTCCCCTGGTTGCTCCAGGCCTGCCCTGACTTACCCTCGCTGGGTGAGTCCCTCAGACCTTGCTGGTCTGCGCCATCGACTTTTCTTCATCTCCCCGAGACTTGCTGCTGCCAAGGCTTGTTGGCTCCAATCGAGTTGCCGACACCGCAGTCAGCTGCAGACGTCGAGGGACCCACCGAATCCAGCTCCTGGTCGTCGTCGACGCCTCCTGGACCACGTGGCTGAAGAGTCAAGGCACCCGCAACCGACCTGAAGCGACCGACGACGGTGGGCATCCATCTTCCTTGCCCCGGGTCACTGCCAAGTGACTTTGAACACTGTCCCCTCTGCTTTCAGGTCATCCTTCTCCAGAATCCAGGCTTGGATTCCACCGGACACTTCTTCAGCTCCCGCAAGCAGCAAGTCTTCTTTGTTCGCCATTGAAAACGACGCCGCGACCCGACACCAAAGGACACCTGTGCACCCGGCTTCCCTGGGTGAGGTAACTCCAGCACTACGGTGCTCCTGTGGGTGTGGGCCCTAGAACTACTTACCCTGTAAGTGACTTGCTTGTAGGTTCTCCCGAAGTATCCTAAAACTCTTTATTTCCAACCGCGACTTGCCCCATTGAAGTTAACGGCGATTCGCGCCTGTGTATCCACACTGCACGCGTCCCCCGTGGGTCCTTTACTTACCTGCCTTGGGTGGTTTCGTGAGGCCCCAGCACTTCTGAAGGCCCTAGGCCTTGTCTCCTTGCAAGTCGTTGTTTCTAAGTCTCTTACTTAGTATATGGTCTGGTACGCCCCTAGGGCCCCAGCCATATTTTGTGCTTAACTTATTGTGAAACGTTGATTTGTGCATATGTTTGTCTTCTAATCTCATAAAGAGATTAGTAGAGAGTTATTTAGAAATAAATACATATATATTTGATATATATACCTGTGTGGTGTCTTTTCATTTGGTGATTCAAGAGATTATATGGTAAAACAAGCTGCTTTACATTCCTCCGAGACTTAGCCTGAAGGCTGCTCTCCACAGCTACCACTAGGATAGCTTTCTTTAAAAGGTTGTCTTAAACCTATCTACCATAAGAGTCGATTTGCCCTGGTGCAAGGTGTCCACTTTAATTAGTGAACAGCATATACCAGGCCAACTTC